>JAOTQJ010053727.1:9323-72194 GCA_025642045.1 Solanum sejunctum
GTGTTATATAATATATAAGAAATATATGGTTTTGGATACAACCGAAGGGTAATAAGGCTTCAATAAGTGATAACATCTAGTAATTATCGTCTTCAATAACTTCTAGAGTGTTATATAATATATAAGAAATATATGGTTTTGGATACAACCGAAGGGTAATAAGGCTTCAATAAGTGATAACATCGAGTAATTAAGATTTTAAGTTAAAGGAATCCCCTAAATACATATTCTTGATTAAGATAATGAATCGAGTGACACTTTGCATTTTTTGGAAAGTTTGATTTAAGTTTCACTTTTTAAATGGGAGTAGGAGTGTATAATTTTCTAATAATTGATTTTTAAGGGGTGATTTAATAGCACAATGGAGGTATTTTAAGTTACAGAGTCAAGCAACCAGCAAGATAAGTATTGGCCAAACTATTCGTAAGTTCATTAAGAAATCTTTCTTAAATTTGAGTCAGATGTGACAGACCATATATCCCAAAATATAGGGAGTTACAAGGTCCTTGACCTACCAAATTGAAGGTGTATGAGTCTGATTTACAACTCATAGCACCACAAATCAATTTCACTTTGGAATAAAAAGTTATGATGGTTTTACCATGACTGCCCTAGCAGAAAATCAGGTCATAGGCCCGCTAGGGTCAAGCCCGACTCTAAGTCATCTATTTTGACATTTTAAAGCTCACAACATTTACATTTTTGTTCCAAAAAGTTTAGGAACTGAAGAGAAATCTCCCATAAGGTCCCTAAGTGATTTAGGTAAGTTTACTGCATTTTTACCGTTACAATTCCTCATCATGCCTAGAAATACATGTTTTACTCTTTGCAATTATTTTCCCCTCCTATTAGTTGTGTTTGGCACTATTTTTAGACTATAAAAAAGTGGTCTTCTTACTAGTTATTATAGGTTTACAGCTGGTGTGTTTAGGTAATATTCTTGGGGCTCTTTTCCAATCATTTTTACGAAGTTCCATGAGCGCTTCCTCGCGTAAATGCTATATGGAAAATCTGATCATTTATGATCCAATATGGTCTATTTATAATTGTTTTTAAGCTACGTATATATAGTTTTTGTGAAGCTTAAGACATAAGGAGCAACTCTCATGAAGAAGCTTTGGGCATTAGGACGTCTGTTGGAAAGGTATGTTAAGACTAAGCTAAGTCACTCCGTTTAACACGAAATTGGAGAAAATCCCAAAAAGCCAAATGCGATATTTTTCTATTTAGTTGCTAGAAAGACCTTCTATAAAGGATACTAGGATTGAAGTTCAATTATTTTCATGATGGGACATGTTCGCATTTCATTCGTTCACTTACACTGGACACTAGTTTCTATATATGATTTTATCAATTTTCCTAACTACTTGTCCATATGTTTGAGGTGTTTTTCTTCTTGACGTGGTATCACTAAAAATAAAGGCAGATTACAATGAGAATAAATTGTTCATAATCAGTTCTTATTCCTTACTAAAACCATATCTAAAGTACTTATAGAGTAATAAGTTGATTTCCAATAACATCTAGTATAATGCTCCTATTTAAACTACTAAGGCACTTGGTTATTTTTAAATACTTTCTTTCACGAGTTGACATGGAACCAAGTACAATTGTTATGTGAAGCAGAGCTAAGGAATCATTCTAAATGTTGAGCTAAGTTGTCATGCTGATTCAAAAGACATATAAGATCTCATGAGTAATGTGTATATGCTACGACAATGATTATGATGCTATGAGAATAAGTGTACCAATGAGCCAAGATTGTCTAAACGATAATGATTATGATGCTATGATAGTAAGTGTACTAATGAGCCAAGATTGGCTAAATTTATGTTATGGCCTACTATTTGCATTCAATATTAAAATCATTTATTGCATGTTATGCATGGACTTCGAGATATAATCGGAGGTATGTGTCTTATTTGCCTAAATTGTTATATACAAATATATATATATATATATATATTATACAGATTTACACAGGTTGACAAATATGTTGCCAATTAGCTATCAGAAAGGATCACCATTGCTAGCATTTAGTTAGGTATGCATGCATTTTCATCATGACATGAAATTACTCGAGTATACCATGAATATTTTATCACTAGGAGGCTGAGTATTAGCTATAAAGGTTATCTGCATTTTGATTACAGCTGGTATTTCTATTATCCTTTTTACTACAGTTATCTATGATTTTACTTTGTGCCTTACATACCAGAATATATTTTTCCATTTTGATGCCCTATTGCTTGGGGATGCTAGATTTTATTTTGTGCATATAGTTTTAGGTAGGGACAATGATTGGTCCTTCACTAGGAGACTAGTTTAGCTGTGAGTTAGTAAAGCCTACCTCTTCCTAAGCTTTCATAGGATGCTTATTTTTGTTCTACAATTGGGTATAGTCGCAGCCTTATCCTAATGTACATGTTATTTTGATTGGTTCTTTGGTGCCTTTCCATCTCTATTCATAGAATTTGCACGTATATATAGTGTATGCCTACACCTTTGTTGTTGCAGCCTTATCGGTTATCTAGAACTTTGTTATTTTGGTTTATCAATCTTGATGTACATGATTTATTGATGACCAGGTTTGACATAAATAGGTCCAAACATAGTTTTTCAAATGTTATGTAGCACGTTCTTTTGTCCCCTAGTTTAATTAAATAGCATGTTCAGTGGCTTACTCTGCCAATGATGATATCAAGTGTCAGTCACGCTTTTCCTTATTTTGGGACATGAAAAACATGGTACCAAACCAGGTCGTGCCCATGGAGTCAACAATATCATGTCTAGTAGAGTCTTGATTATGGGTGCATTGTTGACCATACTTATAATTTGGACATTACGAGGCATTTAGGAATGGTTACCATTCTTTCAGTTAAAAGATCATGGTATAGAGAAAACTTATAGGAATATATGAAAACTAAATTGTGCTTTGTTGATTTTATTTATTGGGATTCCTACTCATAGGATATGGCACAAGATGAGATAGATAAGGATCCGAGAGAAGGTACCAGTCATTCGTTGCATGGCCAAGGGGATATAGTACCCACGAGGCAATAGTGAATCTCCAGTACTCATAGTACCTCATTCACTTGCAGCTGTCGAGGCCCAAGGAGATCCAGTACCCGTATCCTACTAGAGAATGGGGAGAAAGGGATGATGAAAGAGGTTTAGCTACTAACTAAAATGGTTTCTATTCATTAGAGACAACTAGAGGCAAGAGCAGATGCTAGAAAGGATCAAGCACAATGCTTGAAAGTATGACAGTTTCTTCACTTGGCCTCTCTCAAGTATTTATGGGATCCAGTCCCACAGAGGATCCCTAAGACTTCATAGACCATATGTATATTGTATCAAGGGTGATATATACTTCTATCATCGAGTCTCTGGAGGTGGCTACTTTTTAACTACAAGATGTTGTCATCTTCTGGTAAGAGGAATGTGCAAGATCCAGAGGGCCTGATACCTCTTCAATAGAGTGGGAGTTCTTCTCTAAGGCCATTCTAGCCCATTACATTCCACTAGAGGTGTGTGAGGCTTGTCTTCACAAGTTTTTTGGTCTAAGGTAGTGGGATATAAGCATTAGGGAGTATAGGCTTAAGTATAATTCTTTGGCTAGATATGCACTAGATATTGTACATGCCATTAGTGCCAGATTTTATCATTATGTGGACAGTTTGGGGGATCATTTGTTCAAAGATAGTGGGACAAAATCTTTATAACATGGTGTAGATATTTCCTGCATAAAAGCTTTTTCCCAGACTACAGAGGATATTTCTTGTCAGATTCGAGTTACCTATAGATATCAGGAGAAAAATAAGAGGGCTCACACTATGAGGTCTTTTAGGGAGTCACATGGTGATTTTAGGCCTCTATTTCAATGATATCTACCTACGCTAATAGGTAGTTTCCCACTATAAATGTAGGGTCAACAATTTGATCATTATATTTAGTCAAGGCTAGGGTTGAGTTCAAACTAGCTTGAGAGTTGTCGACTGGAGCATTTTGCACAAACGACACAACCTACTCCTCCATGTACACAATGCAGTAAGCATTATACTAGAAAGTGTAGAAAGGGTTCAGGTGGATATTACAATTGTAGGCAGTAAGAAATTTTATTAGCTATTACTAAGGGTTAGGTAGAGGTACAATAACTCATCCTTTATGATCTACTATAATCTCCTTATTTTGAGTATGTGCTCCTCGATCAGGTTTACAACCTACTCAAGATCATGGTAAAAGAATGGGTAGAGGAGATACCTCAGGTTTTGTTGTGGGCTAGAATCACTTTTATGCAGTCAAAGACCTACAAGATTCAAAGGCATCTTCAGATGTTGTCATAGTTGAGCCTGTCCATAAACGGAATGGTAATGTTGCCTTCACCGAGGAGTAAGTTTATTACATACCATAGGGCTCAGAAGTTAATTGCTAAAGGTTGTATATGCCGTCTAGTTCATGGTAGAGATATTGATAAGAAGCCAGTGGTGCTTCAAGTTAGTCCCTATTGTGAATGTATTCTAAATTGTATTTTAGGATAATCTTCCAGGGATTCCCCAGAAAGCAAAATTGATTTTTCTATAGATTTTCTCCCGGACATGTAGCCTATATCCCTTTCTCTTGATGTTCACAGCTAGGAGTAAAAAGATATCAATCAAGTATAAACCTAACTAGAGACTAGGGTTGAATCCAGCGAGAATACGGGGTTTCACAACATTGACTCACCAACAATCATTTCAAGTACCAATTGACTATATTTTCTAGAATGGGCGGGGGGGATTGCAGCACTATACTACTGAAGTGAAGAGAAAATTAATTTAGGGAGCAACTTGGGAGTTGTGTTCCCTATGATTCACTAAGTCAAATACCCCGGATAATATAACCTTAATTGAGACATTGCATACAGGCTGGTAACTTAGGTTCTTCCAACCCTTTGGTAAAGGTGAACATTGAATTTCACCATGGAGATTGGTCGGCTACCATGGTGTGACAACTTACTGTTACCTATTGTCCTAGTCAACCTCTCCTTGATTGGGTTTGGTTTATTGGATGAGAACACATCAGTTGAATATTGTCACCCATTTCCTTTTCCTATTCATCACTACCTTGGTCAGGATTATGACACTAGGCGGGATTTGGGGTTGGCCAACACCAAACAACAAGCAATATAAAGGAAAATGCACAATACATGCAAATACCCAATCAACGAAATGCAAACAATCTGAGTTATTAGAAGCTAGCTACGCATGGTTCCCACAAACCCAAGTTATGGGGGTTTAGCTACTCATAGCTTGGACAAAATCACAAATAATGAATAAAATAGACATGGGTGAGAAATTACTTAAAGAAAATGAAGAACCAAAACCACCTTGCTTTTTGATTCACAAGCTTGAACAATGAAGTTGAATTACAAGTGATTCCAAATCACAAAATTGGGTCTTCAAAGTGAAAACCGAAGTGCCTACACTAACCCTAAAAAATGCTCTCTATAATACGTTAAGAATAATTTTCTATTGATGTGTTTCTATTTCAAAAACCCTATGATAAATTATTTATACTATTTATAAAAATACCCTTAAAATAAAACAGAAAATACAGCTGGTAGTACATAAAACTTGTAGGAATGAGTAGTTGGTTGACCAACAAGTCATAGTCAGGATTTCGTAGTTAGCAATTGGCATTTTTGACTTGATATGATCCATGCAATGAGGTGAGGCCTGTTCTATGACTCATAGAGACTTATCGTAGTCCCTAAATACATTCTCGGTCCATTTTTCATCCTCTCTGGAAATAGCTGCGATACCACTTCCTAAGAGTCGTAGTGAGACCTATGACTCATAGTTTGGCCTCTTATACTGACATTCATAACTTTGAATTCTGCATTTGAACATCAAAAATAGTTACAAGGGGCACACTATGACTCATAACTTAGGCTACGACTCATAGTATGGCTCGTATGTCCTCGAAATTAGAAAAATCTATAACTTTCTCCCAAAATCATGCTAACTTGTATTTTCTGCACAACTAACACAAAAACACTTAAAAACCATAAGATATCGCATTAAGAAGATGCAAAAGCTCTTGCTTTTGGCATTAAACATGTTTCTTTTTTGATAGAACATCAACACCCTCAACTTAAAATTATTGCTTGTCCTCAAGCGATGACTCGATCTAAATAGACAATGAGCAATATATGGCCATCATTCTAATGGCATACACTTCTCTCAATTTTTACTCAGGTACCCAACTATTATTTTTGAAACTTGATTATGTAGCTACCAAGCAAATCAATCCATAATGATGTATCTAACAATCTAACTATGACAAGCTAAGGAGTATCAACAATTCACAATCACTGAACAAGTCATACTCTAATCATGCAAAGTAATTGTTCTCACAGAAAAGAAGTCTCTCTATTCCACTCAAAAAATAATCAGAATAGATTGAGGGACTATGCAAGCATACTCACTCTCACTAATAATATTCATGCATGATGACCAATACATAGGCTTGTCCATGTACTCATAACTCATACTATTGACCAGTTGGATTAGGATCACTTTAGGACTTCATAGGCTTGTAACTTAGGTTCATAGGTCTTTGATATGGCATTTTGGGCAATTAGTAACTAAAGGCAAACCTTGAGCCATATTTTACTACACATTCACCTTGATAACTCAACTATTTTCACCTTGTCCTCCCTTATCCTCCAATTTTCAAGATTTTTCGAGTACTTTCTTATCATTTTTCAGCTTGTGCATTATTTTGAAGTCATTTGGCTATTCTTCTTATTCTGAGGTAACCTTTCTTCTTTTTCTCTCACATGGTACATTATTTTCCATTCTTTTTTTACTCCCCAACTAATCACCTTATTTCTTTTACTATAGCACAACATAGGGCACCCTCAACTTAGGTTTTTAGCTTGAGGTGAAGTACACTATCCATTCCCTAAACCATGGCTACCTTTGGTAGCCACCCTCAACTTAGGCTTTTTGCCTCAATCAAGGTTCACATGTTCAAGGATATACTAGGGCCAATATCAAGGTATTTCACTAAATAAGGTTACGCTAGCTAGGTATCAAGAAAGAAAGGGTATATGTAAGGCTCACACATTTAGAACAAAGGGGTACACTCTTCATTTGGTAGGTCATTTAGGCAAAAGTGCACTAATTTAAAGAACAATGGCCGAAGGTCCTTTCGTAATCAACATAATCTCCAGTCTAACTCAGAATACCATGACAAGTTCTGAATTAGTACACATGGCATGAATATGACAAAATTAACTCACACACATATGGCATTGCATATATAACCAACATAAACACATAGCTCATACTTCAAGAATCAACTTATATTTGCTTTATCAGAACAAACATTGTCAATCCAATCACATGAAAGATTGCAATAGTAACCAAGAATCACAAAAATTTTGTGGGTATCCATTTCTCAAAATATTCAATAAAACTATTACAAACTATGTATATGACAAAAGTACTAATTACTATATATCCACAAATTATCTACAATATCTAAAACATGCCAGTTCAACATGAAATAAAATCATCCACAAGGAAAATGACATATGATAAGAAAACCTTGGAATATCAAAAATAGAATAGTTATGGACTAAGGGCTACTCAAACTTTACCCTAGTGCATAACTTCCCATACCCCACCAAAAAACTCTATTTTGTCCTAACAGTAAATAAAAACATAAATAAAAAACCAATTATCCAAAATAAAACAACCAAAACAGTAATAAAACAAATTATCCAAAAACTACTATAAAAGCACAATGTCTAAAAATAGTAATGAAAACAAAGTAACCAAAAATAGTAATAATAATGGGGGTCAAAAGTATCAAACATCCATATGGTCATCATGTACTGTAATCTATTTGGTCCTGCAGGGCTCTCTCCTCTTGGATGATCTTGGCGGCAATTGAACTAGATATACTAGCTACATGCACTCTTTCCTACTCCCGAGTATGCCTATACTCCTTTAGTGCTATCGACTCTCTCATCACGAGCATAGTAATCTGCTCCTCCATCTCTGTATCCTTCTCAGCAACCTTTGCGTTTTCTAGCCACATCTGCATTATCACCCTCTAGAGGGCTCTTATTGAGAGCACATGTTCATTCCTTGAATAGATCAATCAGGTCTTCACCAATAGGTGTCTCCTCCCAGGATGTAATCATTGCTACTAGTGATGTCATTAAGTCAGCCTTGAACTTGCCAACTCCTGCTATACAACAGCCATATCTGTAGGTCGTGCTCCCTCAACTTATTCTGGACCCTAGCCTTGAAGTTGTCTACCTTGGTATCCATTGCAGCTACTCTCCGATCCACAAAAGATAGGGTGTCTTCTCCTCTAAGGCCTAGATTATCTAACTAACCCATGTCTTGATCTAATCTATCAATCTGAATAGCTAGGCCTCTGTCCTACCAAAGCCTAAAATGCAATATATGGAGTGGAGGTAGTGGCAATTGGAGTCGATTCCTTGGTAGATAGCTCAAGAGGAAATAGCTCAGGCATATGAAGAGGAGCTACTTTGTAAAGGGCAACTAGATCCTCATCAGCCTTGATTAGGCTGGGATCCAAAGTATGAAGGGCCTCGACGTGTGGGTCTATATGGAGAGAGACACTCAATCAACCTTAATGCATAATCTGTGTATCAAAAAATAGGAAACGATAATGAGGTATTTATCTGAAGTGTGGACTTATGAATCTACTGAACCATCATATGCGCCCAGTTGATTTCATAGCCATCTAAGATACAGGCAAGTAGCATGGCTTGCTCCAGGTGATGACGTTATCTGTGAATGTTTGTCGGATGCGAGACTAAATGATGTCCCAATAGAATTTAGTAGGGAAGTATTCATGGGACTTTACTATAGAAAAGGTGTTAGTGGTGATTCGTGCAGCCGCGACATCATATTCAACTCTCTGGCTCGCCATCCGTTTGAGGAGCTCGGTCTTAAAACCTAAATTCTTCCTATTCATAGCCCACCTCATCTTATGAATCTTTCCATCATACTTGGATGTGGAATATAGGACCCTATAATTAGGCCCAAACTGAACATTGTGGATATTCATCTCATAAATATCAACCCTCTGCCATGGACCAAAAGCTCTCGCAATCGTGCCTCATCAATAGCTTTCTTCAACTTGTGTAGATCACGGAGGATAGTAGCAATGTATGTGATGTAGAACTCTCAAACTAAAAGTGCAACATATTTTCCTAGCCTCTCTAATAACTATTTGAGCTCGTGTTAATGAACTCAGCTTCCAGAACAGGAACTCGACTCAACCCTGAGTCATTTAACAAGGACTCTTCATGAAATTATTTGACAAGCTTCCTCTATTCCTTAGTCTCTAGTCCCTTGTTGTAGATCTTTTCCATACTGTCGATCCCCCGTCCGTAATGATATGGATCCTGGACTGAGATGGATGGGTTGACCAAATAATTTGATGTTGCTTTGTATTGAGGCATGTAATCATACTCTAACCAATCTATATTAACCTTCTTATTAGACTGGGAGGCACTCTCGACATTGCATTCCTCACTTGACCCCTGAGGCTGGTCATTGTCTGAGTTTTTGTCCCTCAGCCTCCTATTAAATTTTCTCATAGCAACATTTCTAGTCTTTGGAGCCACTGTTCCTGAAATTTTCATCACAAGCTCACAATAAGCTCCAAAGCAACATCATGAACTCAAAATGAAACAAGAAAAAAAAAAGTAAAAACACAATAAAAACAACACTACACCCATTGTTGGTCACAAGTACAAGGCATAGGTACAACATGTAGGGTGACCTTCGATTCGTACTGTGGACTCGTAGCCAAAAGGTACCCAAGAAAAAATCACACTGGAAATAGGTATGAGGCATAGGTACGACCCATAGTGGAGAATACGAGTCATAGGCTGGCTCATACCAATTTCCAGTTACATTTTAGGATAAGGCATGTTAATAAGACCTTCACTATGGTTCGTAGTGGACACTATGACCCATATGTGGATCTCATTTAACAGGTTTCAAGGAACCATAGGTGACTTTTATTCCCTACGAAGGGCCTTTACCACTTATAGATCTTCTTATGAGTCAAAGGTAGCCCTCATAGCAGGGAAAAATTGACAGCAATGGTGCCTTCATCCATACCACGTGAACCACAATCAACATTAACATAATATAAACAATATTTGAAGCAATATTCAATAACAAATATCAAGCACACACATACCCCCATGACTCGAAAATGATAATCCAATCAAGATTAAAACTAACAGTCTTCCCCCCAAAAAAACAATCAGTATCCATTCTTCAACATAATTGCGATTAGCTATGATATCATTTCTCGGGCCTAAATAAAATCAACATAGCACATACATGGTTGTTCAAGGGATTGGGTTTAAAAACATATAAATAACTCACTTCAACTGCTATTTTCAATATGACCCAAATACCACTAATTTTAAACCATGCTACCATGATCTCATCGATCAACCAACAATCACAAACCCATTTCGAAAATGAGATCAACAAAACATGACAAGATATGATCATCACAACTGAACAACAAGAGCGATTCTAAAATTAGGGATAACCTCAGGGAAGTCTAATCAACAACCACCCTAAATTCTCATTCACATACATCAATTTTACCATAGGTACTCTAAATACTAGTTTCAAACACATAATAATTTAAGAATTCCAAAAGACATTAAAGTTTGTGTGAATTTTAACCAGGAAACATACCTTTTGAGAACATGATGAACAGTTAAACGTCGTGAGAAGAAAGTAAGGCCAAAACCGTAGGTGTTGGGTGCTTTGCTAGAAACTTTGCCAAAAGAGTGATGTGGGTACGCTGGGAAATTAACCAAAATAGCGGAGAAAAAATTTTGGGGACAAATTTCATGGATTAGGGTTTAAAATAGGGGAATTAAAGGGTTTAAATTCATTTGACCTTTTAAATACCCCAACCGGGCCTACTTTAAAAATCTCTAGAGTCGGGTCTAGGAGACCCCGACTATGAGTCATAGGACTAACTATGACCCATAGGTCCTTGTCTTATAGGTCAACAAAAGACTTGAAAAAATTTGAAATTTTTGCTAAGCACTACGAACCCCATTTATGACTCATAGCTTGGATTACAAGTTATAAATTTTGGCTCGTATTATGAGGGCCCACCTTAATCATCACTATTATCCTTTATGAGGCATGACTACAAATCGTAGTGCACAGTACGACTCATAGGCCTTGTCACATAGGCTTCGTCCACTGTTATTTTTTTCAAACTTTGAGCACTTGCTTAACACTTGCAATGTAACAACTTAAACTACACTAATATCCTCATAATACAACTGAGTCAATATCTTGAAAATCAAAACAACAATCACTCTAGTACCTAGAAATCCAAAAATCAAAATAAACTAAAAACTAGCTAAAAACAAGAAAAGTACTTGTGTTGCCTCCAAAAGAAGCGCCTTGTAAAAAAACATGGCTTGACTTAGATATTCATGAGTACATATACTTCCTCATGGCTTGATGATCTCTTATAACTAGTTCTTATATTTCTCTTTTGATAACCTTGCATATACTCTAGTTGCATAGAAACAAGATCAAACTTTTCATCAAGTCGTTGGATTGCCAACGCCTATTGTTTCACATTATAGTTTACCTTGATGATATTAAATTTGATTTATATTACGTGTCTATTCTTTTGATCAAGTTTTCAAACATTCCATCGATCTTAGAAGATTAATCAGTATTGCATTGTTAGTGTGGTAAACTAAACCAAGGATTTTCTCTATTCTTTCTTTCTTTACTAGAATAGTCCCCAGATGTACTAGCTTGCGCGACTAGATGCTCTTGAAGTGGTTGGTACATATAATAGACAACAGAAAATTTTTCCATGTATTCATTGATTTCAGTAAATAACTTCTTCAAGAATGACCAACAATCCCCTTCAAAGAGAGCATCCACTTGATCTTGCTATTTAAAGTTTAAAACTATGTAGAAAGTAGCCACTAGTTCATCATTTGACATCCCATGGCTTTGAATCCTCCCCAGGCATCCTTTACATCTTTCCCATGTTGCACTTAATGACCCACCTGGAACTTGTTGGAAGTTTATTATTGGATCTAGTAGTTGGTGCTTCTTAGGTTTATCATAAAAAATAGATATGAAAACTCATTGCACCTCTTCCAAATTAGTGCACACATCTTCGGGATGCATAAATTACCACTTTGCTTTATCACACCTAAGATTCATTGGAAAGACCTGAAGGGCTATTGTGTCCAAATACAGATGTCGTGCTCCCATAACTTCTCTACGTATATAAGATAACCTTTGTAGATAGAGAAAGGGTCTTCAGATGGAAGACCATAGAACAAAACACTTCTCTGCAGTGATTGAAGCAGGTAACTTGTGTTGAAACTTTATTCTCAGGCCATTGTTGTGTATCTTGTTGAATATTTGTATTTCACTGGAACTAAAAAGGAAACCTCTGCAATATTCCTGTAGAAAAGGAGCTAACAAAAATTAAAATAAAATATAATAGAATATAGAAATTAACACTTGAATTAACTATTTGTGAAATCAAGTAAAAAACCTAGTCGTATTCTTTGACAACAGCACCATAAATTTTGATAATGCTCCAACTGTAAAGCAGTTGCTATCATGTATAAATCTAGCCAAAAGCTACGGTCGAATCCACAGGGAATATGGGGCTTCACAACCTTGACTCACCAATAATCATTTCAAGTACAAATTGACTATATTCTCTAGAATAAGGGGGGGGGGGTTGCAATTTGAAATGAAATAAATAAAAATACTATACTATAAAACAAAGAGATAGCCAATTTAGGGAGCAACTTGGGAATTTTGTTCCCCATAATTCACTTATTCAAATACCCAGAATAATGTAGTGCTAATTGAGACATCACATATAGGACCGTAACTTAGGTACTTCCAGCCCTTTGGTAAATGTAAATGTCGACTTTCACCATGGCACTTGATCTGCTACCATGGTGTGCCAAATAATCGTTACCTATTGTCCCATTTAACCTATCCTTTGTCGAGTTTTGTTGATTAGACTAGAACACATCAATCGAATCCTTTCACCTATTTTCTTTTCAAATTTATCACTATCTTGGTTCGGATCATGACACTAAGTGAGGTTTGGTATTGGCCACCACCAAACAACAAGCAATCGGCAGGAAAATGGACAATACATGCAAATACCTAATCAAAAAAATATAAATAATGTATGTTATCAGAAGGTAGTTGCTCATAATTCCCACCACCCCAAGTTGTTGTGTTTTAGCTACTCATTGCTTGGGTAAAGTAACAAACAATGAATAAAATAGAAATTGTTAAGAAATTTCCCAAAGAAAATGAAGAACAAAACCCCCTTTATTTTTGGATTCACAAGCTTGAAAAATGGAGTTGAAATACAAGTGATTCCAGATCTCCAAATTGGGTCTTCAAAGTAAAAACCTAAGTATCTGCACTAAACACTAGAAAATGCTCTCTATAATACCCTAAGAATAATTTTTATTGATGTGTCTCTGTTGTTGTGTCTCTATTTCTAAAATCCTATTATAAAATATTTATACTATATACAGAAAGACAATTAAAATAAAATAAAAAATACAACTGGAAGTAGATACGGCTTAGAGGCATGACTCATACGTTGGCCTACGAGTCATTGTCGGGCTTTTAGAGTCACCACTTGGCATTTTGGACTTGACTGCTATGATCCATAGATAAGTTGTTGCATGGTCTACAACTGGTAGAGACTTCTCATAGTCTCTGTAGTTCTTGGTCCATTTTTCATTCTCTATGGAAATAGCTACGGAACCACTTCCTATGAGTCATAGTGAGTCCTATGACTTTTTGTTTGGCCTCATATCATTGACCTTCATAACTTTAAATTTTTCATTTGAACATTGGAAATAGAGACGAGGGGCACATTACGACACCTACCTTGGGCTACGACTCATAGCATGGCTTGTATATCCTCAAAATTAGCAAATATTTAACTTTCTACCAAAGTTATGCCAACTTGTATTTTTTGCACAAGTAACATAAAAACACATAAAAACCATAAAAATTCATATTAAGAACATGGAAAATCCCTTTTTTTAGGCAATAAATATGTTGTACTTTGATAGCACATCACCTCCTTACGGAATGGCTCTTGCAAAACTATGGGAATTTAAGGAACAACTAAAGGACTAACTTGATAAAGGCTTTATTATGCCAAGTACATCCCCATGGGGTGCTCAAGTGCTCGTTGTTCGAAAGAAAGATGGATCCTTATAGATGTGTATTGATTAGAGACAGATAAATAAAAGTCACTATCAAGATTAAGTATCCTGTTCTGCAGATTGATGACTTGTTTGACTAGTAGTAGTATGACAAATTCTTTTCAAAGATTGACTTTCCATCTAAGTGCCACCGGCTGCAAGTCAGTGATGTTGATATTTTGAAGACAACATTTAGGGTAATTTATGGACATTTTGAGTTCTTTTGTCATAACCCAAAGCTAGAGCCTAGATATGACACGCTGAATGGGAAACCTGGAGGGACTCCAAATAAGCCTCTTAGAATATGATACACAAATTCTTGGTCGCGGAAGCAAATAAACAACAAGCGAGTAAAATAAGGATAAATGGGACTAAGGGAATTCTTTGATATTATAAATCATACGGAGTCAAGCTTATAGCATAGACACATCAGGATATTACAACAACACCACTAAACTTGCAATGGAGGGGGGGGGGGGAAGAGACTTTCCTGGCTCACCCTCATAATTTCAAACATCAACATAAAGAAGGTTTTGAAATAGCAAGAGAAAGTAGATAGTGTCCTCGAACTTGATGATTCACTAAGCTTATCTTCAAGATGTAAAACTTTCCACGTGGAGGAGGATAGTCAAATGGAGCTCTAATTCCTACATGGTAACATCATGTAGGTATAGAGTATATGTTATTATGTTTGAATGTCACTATGTAGGGGGCAATGCAACAAGAGATAGGCAACATAGTCAAAATGCATAATGATAAGCAAAAGATACCATAATAAGAATATGGCATTTATGATCAATGTTTAAGTAAATCATGCTTTGCAAATCATTCATCTTACATAGAGTATATTATATAAGTGTGGGAAGGAACCTCAACTGACATAACATAAGACCAAGTGAGCCATAACTTGGAATCCCGATGTCTACCCTACACTAGAAGAAAGGGGGAAGTTAATTGCCAAAGGGAACCTCCTAATGCCTAAGGGGATCAATTAAGCCTTATGTGAACTGGATACTTGTCTCCAGTTCCTAGACTTGGATACTCGCCTCAATCCTTCATATTTACAGTACTCACCTCTTAGAGATTTGGGGATTCGCCTCTTATCCCTCCACCTATGGTGGCATATAATTTTGGGACTTGGGGACTTACCGTTAGTCCACTCGATGCTAATTCTTATCCCATGGAATACTTTAAATAATCATAGCTTTAATAACTTGCAATAAACATAGACATATGTAACAAGTAGCTCATAACATCTTTGACCTCAAATGGTGTGCCTAACATCAAACATAAGAATGGATCATCATCAGCATTACCCTTTCATTAACATCAACATCAAAGATCACAAGAGGTATAATATTTGAGAAAAGGGCCTTAATCCGACCTTACAAATTCAACAACATTTTCATGTACTAAAGTCATATCTAGAAAGCTAAAAATTGTTATTAAGTCTCTTGACTCGTAAATCAACTAACAGATCATCAGGACTTTAGAAATCCTTAAAAATGGATTTTATCAAATACTTGGCCGGTGTGCAATGCTTAAATAAAATCATCTAATTAAAGAGTGAAATCATGCAAGAAAACATTAAGTAAATCAACACGCTATCACTTGCTAATAAGCTGATGCAATATATATCAAAACCCTTCATTATCTCTTATCATACATCATAGTTTCATATCTCAAAACATGCATAGTCACAATAGACAAGCTATCTGATAGTATAAGCTTAAAATATATAAACATCTGTTTTCAATCAACATTTCATCAAACCATAACATAACTTGTAACCAAAATCCACAATAATCAATATCTATAAGTAATACAACTTAAACACATATAATTTTCATGAAAAAGGAAGGTTAGACTCCATGGATGAATGGTACCCACGTATGAAATCCACATACCTTAATCTTTGACTTTCTTGAAGAAGAACTTGAGAAGGACTTGTGGCTTGATTTGGTTTCCTTAAAATTCAACAAAAACTCTTGAAAATCTTGAGAATGTATGGACAATTGTTTGAAGATTAGAGAGGAATTTGAGAGGTTTTTGTAAGTTTTTAGGGCTAAAAAGGGCAAAAGAATAAGAGATTTCCGCACATACAGTTGTTGGGCTCTTACACAATTGCCCTAAAGTTAAAAATAATTTTTTAAATAAATTTGAACTAGTTCACACTAGGTTCCTATCGCGGACTGGTTGCGAACAACTACTGTTTTTGTGAAGTTTCACCAAAAAATTATTTTCTTGGCACCGATAAAGTATACCTTGTAGGTACTTGTCTTCCCATACAATATTTCCCTCTAAATAAGAATATGAAATTGGATTTTCGAAATTTTGCATGGATGTTTTGATATTCAGAACAAAATTCATCATAGAGTCTTTCTAAGCTACGTGAAGGGATTTTTAAATATCCCCGATTTGAGATATAAGCGAATTACGATTATTGGGCATTCCTAGGCAAGTGTGGGGCATTTTAATATCTCCCGCTTGGCATCCCCCGAATGTAGAAAAAACATATGTACAAGAAGAAATTACGAAGGTTCCAACCAACCAAGAATACCATAATTGCACTTAAAAGTCATTTTAAAAAAATTTCTATATGAATGTCAAAAATCACTATAAACTTGTTACCACGATCACGAATGCATGCAAAATGACCTAAGGGCTGAAACTTAGGACTTAAAATCATAGAAAGGATTAAGTTTGCTATTCAAGCTTGGATAGAATAAAAGAGGTAAAGATATCACTTCTTCATGCCAACTCCGGCTCCCCAAATGGAACTCTTAACTTATTTATTCCTCCAAAGAACCTTTATGGATGTTACAACTTTGTTCCTCAACCCTTTCACATGTTTACACAACATCTCCACCGAGACCTACTCAAAGGTCAACTCAGCCTCCATAACCCCCACAACCTCAAAGAGTTCTATAGCAGTTGGGTCACACGTACAGTTCTCCACATAGACACAAGGAAAACTGGATGAACCATATTCATACCAATGGGAAACTCTAATCCATATGCAACCTTACTAACTTCTCCCCAAACCCTATAACAGCCTACATACTTTAACCAAATTGTCAACCTTAAACATACATACTCCACTTTGGCACCAAAGCTACCATCTTCCCCTTGGGAGTAACCTCCACTCCACCATCCCTAACTAAGACCTCCAACTCTATCAAGATGCAAATCAAGTCTTTGCATAACTAGACCTCTTCAACTAAAGAAATTTCAGAACTGTCAAAACAACTATACCACCATCCTCAAGTTTACCCTACCTCTTCCCAACCTAGTCAATCGATTTACTTTTCCAATCACCTTTTTATCACTCCAAAGACTCCCACTTCCCAAAATTATCATGCAACCTCACCTCCTTCAAAATTCACAACACCACCCTCAAATGATTGACAAACGCTTCCTCACTTCTGAAAATTAAACAACACATCATCTTTAAGGACTACCACAAACATAACAAGGTAAGGATTAAAGACCCAATTCATAAGACCTAAAGACATAACCGATGTACTATCCATACCAAAAGACACTACCCTAAATTAAAAATATCGAAAGGACATCAAGGACCATCAGAATTGAAACCATAGGAGGGACCTTAGACTCTTCAATCCCACTCTTATAAGATGATAAATGCAACCCTTACGGATCAATTGGACCTGGAGATAAAAAATGAACCTACCTCTTCACTACCACTCATGGACGGGTTTTATAGGGAATTAGAATTTAACTCTACAGTCCCTACAATCAACGGACACACAATATGCATGCAACTAATCCACCCCAAGTAAGATATTAAAACCCACCATATCAAATCCAACAAGTCACAATGCAAGACCTAATGCAATATAAACATAGAGCAATACATATGAACTTTCTAACTATATAACCTCATCAAAGGTTAGAAATCAAAGGTTTATATAGCAACTCGGGACACACAAGAAGCCCACTAGCAACCAAAAGTAATAATGGAAGGAATAATGAAACCCAGATCTATCAAAATCAAAACCTTCAACTTACCTGTGAAGTGCCATGCCAAGCCTACTTACTCATAGAGGGGTACTATTGAGAACATCGACGACCATACTTATAGTTCCAAGAGACCCATGGACAATGTCTTATCTTATGATCCATTCCATCACATTCAAAACACGCACCAAAATCGACTAAGCAATCTCCCGGGTGGTACCTTCCACACTTGTTGCACATAGGATGAGGTTGTCCACTAACACCTTCACCTTGAAACTTCAGGCTAGACACCCTATCCTTGGAAACCCACTTGCTTAGAGTATCATCAAAATCTTGATCTTGCGCGCTACCATCAAATCGAGCCCTCTTGGATCCCTCACTTATCCTCTTTCTAAGCTTGTACCCCTTAAGTTGTTCGACATAAGTCATATCACAAGAAAAATCCATATAACTTATCAACATAGTGGCACGATACTCGTCATTTACAATATTGAAACACCAATCACAAACTTGTTCATCCTTAACTGTGGATTGACAACTAATTGAGGAGAATAATTCGGGAGTTGGTTGAACTTAACGCCATATCCCTCACACTCATGGACTCTTGCTTCAAATTCATGAATTCCATTATTTTGGCCTCCCTAAGCTCAAAAAGGAAGTACCGATTGAGAAATGCCTTCTTAAACTCCTCACAAGGAATAGTATCATTATTTTCCCTTTCCACCTTTCATTGGAAAAAACAAATTTGAGCCACCCCCTTTAGTTTGTTGGTCGCAAACTCTGCATTTTCCTCTAAATTCGCCCAATGATAGACAACACCTTGTGCACCTCATCACTGAACTCTTGGGGATCCTCACCCACTTTAGACCCATAATATTATGTTGGATTCATTCTACAAAAGTCCCTTAATGTAGAGGCTAGAGTACTAGAATAAGGAGATTCGGCCTCTTTGTTCATTTGGTGGGCCATTGCATGTGCCAACATAGTAATAGCATTCCGGAACTCAACTTCGATAGCCCTTCCATCTTGAGAAGATTGAGAAGCGGGGTAAGCCATGGCCTTCCTTTTTGAAGCAGCATGATCAACTAGAAGAGCAAAGAACATTTATTAGAGGGAAAAACCCTATCTCACTTCTAAAGCACGACTTAGACCATGAAGAAGGGAAATATTTTCTCAAATGCTCATAGGTTCCTATTCATAGTTGTGGACCATGACTAAGACTCTAATCGATGCGGTATGTTTGATACCGAGAACCATTAACAACCTAGTGCTCTGATCCCAAGTTTGTCATAAGCTAGACCTAGGACCAAGACATGACTGATGTGATGGTCACGCTCCAACAGGAAAATGGTCACTATTAGTAATTAACCTAACCAAGGTTATGGTCGAATCCATAGGGAATATAGGGATAAACTATACGATTTCACTACTAATCATTTCTAGTCTTTACAACTATAGTCTCTAAAGAGGGGAGTCGTGATTCAAGAACAACATAAAATAAATGCAAACTAGACTATGGGAAAATGCTCAATTTTGGGAACAACTTGTAAATTGTGTTCCCCATGGTTTATTACCTCAAATACCCTAGATAACATAACTATGATTAGTGAATTGTATGCAGGACGCTAACTTAGCTTTTTCCAGCCTTCTTGTGAAGGTGAAGGTCAAATTTTACCATTGCGCTTGGTTGGCTACCATGGCATGCCAACTAACTGTTATCTATTGTCCCAGTAAACCTCCTCTTGGTCAAGTTTGGTCGCTTGGACTACAACACATCAACAGAATCCTGTTATCTATTTCCCTTCACCTATTCATCACTATCTTGGTCAAGATCGTGATAGTAGGATGGGTTTGGTGTTGGCCACCACCAAACAACATTAATCAGGAAGAGAAATAAAAAATACATGCAAAATTCTAATCATAAATATACACAAAAGCTAGGTCATTTGAAGTCAACTACCCATGGTTCAAACAACTCTAAGTTATGGGTGCTTAGCTAATCATGGCTAAAGAAAAACATACAAAGATGCAAATAAAAGGAATAGTTGAGAGTTTCACCAATAATAATGAAGGAAATGGGCGCCAGAAGTTACAAACTCATAAGCTTGGTTGATCAATAATGCGTACAAAAGCAAGATTTGTAATTTCCTAAATTGAGTCTTTAAAGAAAGAACAAATAAACTACTCTAAAACATAAGAAAAGCTTCAAAAATATCTTAGAGATGTGTACTGTTCGAACTCTCCTAAAAAAAACTAACTTAAACTATTTATAGTATTTACAAAATAACCCTAGAAATCAAGTAGAAAAGACAATTGGCATCTAATAAATTTCACGGTTACAACTCGTTGGTTAGCCTACGAGTCATAGTTAGGGTCTCGTATCAGGTTGTTAGCATCTTGGACTGAACTGGTATGACCCATAGGTACAAGTAATTACCTGAGCTACGACTTGTATGCTTGTCTAGTCTTGGGCTTTAATTTTTTATCCAATATTTTGGCTCTCTAATTCTCGCTACAAGTTCACCTATACGAGTCGTAGTATGTTTTATGACTCGTAGGCTGAGGCTCGTAGGGGTGATCTTCAATTGGAAAATTTTTTATTTTTCATCTTTGATTCCTACTATGACATAACCTACGATTCATAGTGTGAACTATGACTCATAGCTAGGCTTATTTGGACTATGCTTCAGCAAAATCTGCAATGGTTCTTCAAAATCATGTCGACCTAATTTTTTTGCAAGATTAACACAAAAACGCATCAAAACACTAAAATGTTGCTTTAAGGACTCACATAATCCTTTGTTTTAGGCACCAAATATGCTGTATTTTGATAGCATATCAACACCGTCAACTTAGAATTATTGTTTGTCTTCAAGCAATGACTCAGTCTACATACACAAAGAGAAATATATAGTAACTAGACTAATGGTAAACATATCAACTTCTCTTATTTAGGTACCCAACTACCATTTTCAAAATAGGATTGGAAAACTATTTAGCAAATAGGAACATAATAAGATACTTGGCAATCCAATCGTGATAACCTAAGGAGCATTAACCTTACACAATCACTAGCATAGTTATATGCTAATCAAGTAGTGAAAATGCCCTCTCTAGAAAGAAGTCCCTTATATTCACTTAAGATCATGCAAAAATCAGGAATTGAGGAAACATTCCCACTCTCACAATTGAAATTCATGCACAATAACCAGCATCATAAGCTTGACCCTATACTCATTTTCCTAGCATGGTGTCAAAGTAGATTTGGATCACTTTACGACTTAAGAGCTTGTAACATAGCTTCTTGGTGCTTTGGTATGGCATTTTAGGCAGTGACTTAAAGCTACTTGAACCATGCTTACTAACACTTTTACCTTCACCACCGATCATATTTCATTAATGCCTCTTTATTCCACCATTTTACGCTTTTCGTAGGCTATTCTTTCACTTTTTATAGTTGTGCCTCAATTTCAAAACTTATTTTTGCACATCTTTTTAGACCAAGGCACTTTTTCTTTTCTTTTTATTCACATGGCTCATGACTAATCATTTTCTTTCTTTACACTTCAACTAACCACCTTATTTTTGTTACTTTACCACAATAAGGTCCACCCTTAACTTAGGCTTCTAGCCTAAGTTGAAGTACACAATATTTGTGTCTCAAACCAGGTCCACCAATGTATCCACCCTAAACTTAGGCTTTTAGCCTTAATAAAGGTTCCCATGTTCAAAGATTGATCAGGGACAATATTAGGTTATTTTATCAAATAAGGGCAAGTCAGCAATGTGTCAAGAAAGAATAAGTGCATCAGAAGCTCAAACATTCGGAGCAAGGGATTCACTAGTTCAGTTGGTAGGCAATTTAGGCAAAAATGGGCTTCCTATTAGAATAATGGCATAATATCACCTTCAAATCAACTAAGTCACTGAACAAAGCTTAGAGCACTACGGTAAGGTCTGAGTCCATACAGAATATATGAATACAGCAAAATAAGCTCACAACACAGATGACAATTGTATCCACAATCAAGTATAGACTAATAGATCATGCTTTCAGTCTCAGCTTACCTTCGGAATATCAGAACAAACATTGCTAGATACTCCGAAATGTATGAATGCATCAATTCTCACAACCTCATATTGAGGGTATGATTTTACATCAAAAGTTTAAAGATAATTTAAGAGCTATTTATATGCTATAAGATAACATTACTATGCATTTACAAATCATCTATACTTCCTAAAATATATTGGTCCAACAGAAATTAAACATCCACAAGAAAAGAAAAACACCGCAAGAAAACCTTGGGATCAAAAATAGAGGAAGTTATGGACTTGAGGCTACTCAGACTTCATCTTAATCCATAACTTCCACCACCCTACCAAAAGAAGATACTTTTTTCCTCAAAGTAAAGGCAAAACACGAACAAAACATTATAAAATATATATATATACATACATACATTAAAAACCATAAATAAATATCTAAAGTAAAAGTAATAAACATAAAAATAATTAAAACACAACCAAAAATTAACATAGTAACCAGATTGTCTAAAAGGAGAACAAAGTGTCCAAATGTCAATATAAAACAGGGGTCAAAGGAAATAATACATATTGGTGCTCATGCGCCAGTCTTGACCTGATCAGCAGGGTCCTAACGCTATCTCTCCTCCTCTACTATAGTGTTAGAAGTACCCTCTCCAGGCGAGGTATGTTGTGCTCTCTCTATGCGTAGACACCAACATAATCAACTCCTGTACTACCTCTATAGCTATGGGATCCTCCTTATGGCTCAACTTCTTTGGGGTCAGATCTTGGTCAACTTGCTTAAGGGTCCTCTTCATTAGGGTGTATGAACAGTCGGCAAGCCAATCAAAAGCCTCGTCAACTCCCTGTCTCTGGGGGTAGAATGGGAGCTGCCAATAGCTATAACAAATCAGCCTTTAAGCAAGCCAACTCATCAGTCACTGCACTTGTGCTGTTAGGCCAAGCACCCTCAAGCCTCTCATAGACTCTAGCCTCAAACGCATCGATTCGTGCATCAACTATTCAGATTCTAACATCAAGTAAATCACTGAGAAATGACATCATCCTCTCCTTAGAGTCCTGAATAGTCTGATCAATTAATGGCCAGAGACATAATGATGGCTCTTGAGGCCTTCCCTCTACTATTGTGACCCTATGCAATAAAGACAAATATAATAGCAGAGTAGAGAGGATCAACCTGTAATGATGGAGATAATGGTACAGGAGTGCTGGATGAAGGTGTCACTCTATCTTCATTGTAGGTGTAAGCTATGTAGTGGCTAGAGTAGTGCCTATGGTAATTGGAGGAGAACCTGAGATCTTTAGCTCTATCGAGAATAGCTTGGGATAAGAGGTGGAATAGCTCTCTTTAGGGCGGTTGGGTCTCATCAACCTTGATTAGGCTAGGGTCAATTGTACGCAATGTCTCTACATGGGGATCCTAGTAAAGAGATACCATCGCACTCGCTTCCTTGCTAATCTATGAAACAGAATGGGAAATAGCAATGCTTGATCGGTGAGTACTACAGACTCGTGAATCTATTTTTCCAAGATGTGAGCACAATTAATTTCATACCCTTCTAAGATGCTTACTATCATAATGACTCTCTCTAATGTGATCAAATTATCCATGCACGTGGGACTTATGCAAATTTGGATAGTAGACCACCAAAACATTTCTCAAAATGAGAGATGGGCTTTTAAAATGTGCTTGGCATGGTCTGTAACCTATATCGGATCAACTCCTTTCTCGCAAATTTGGCCTGCTATCCATCTTAGTAATTTTGTTCTCAGCCTGACATTATTCTAATTAACTATTTTTCCTAAGTCTGCCATCCTATGGTCATACTCTTTTATGGAGTATAGGGCTTTATAATCCAGCCTGAATAACACCTTTTGAATAGTCTCTGCTAAGATATTGACAATCTCACCCTGACCATGACTTCGCTTAACTGTGGTGCTTCAATGGGCTTCATGTGCCTCGGAAGGTTGCTGCATATAGTATTATAATATAAAGCATAGAATTCCCAAACCAAATAAGGCACATACTTTCCCAACACTTGTGATAACCATCCTAATCCATGGTGATCAATATCAAGTTCTAAACCATGCACACCCTTCATACTAGAATCCTTCAACCTTGCCTCCTCGTCAAATCTCTGGACCAACCTCCCTTGACCCCTTAGCTCTAGTCCTTATGTTATGTATATTTCTTTCATGCCTAAAAGACAATACCCTATGTTTTGAGGGTCGGTGAAGGTGGCTGTGAATGCTAAATCATCAGGATATAGAGGAGTACTCTTCGGAACTAGCCTGAGACACCTCAAAAGAATCTGCATTTGAAGTGGAATCATCATCATCTGACTCAGTTTCTTCACCCTCCTCATCAGACTAGAGGGGCTGCTCACTTCCATTGGTACCTGGGCCAAAGGTACATTTACCACTAGGTCAGGGTGCACATATATCTCCTCAGTTGACTGTCCCTCCTCATAGGACTCATCTCTTAGGCGATGACCTAAAACAGAAAAAGAACCCCATATTACTCTTGAAGATATTTTCTCTACAAGTATGTTAAAGTGTGAGTTCCAATGTGTTGTATTCCAACTAACAAGTAGCAAATGTAATAGTTACATAAGAATATTAGAAGTATTATGATAGAACTAGGTGCAGGGCTACAAATACATGTTATAGATTTGACTCATAGGATGACCTACGAGTTGTACTTCAACCTCGTAGAACCAACACATAAAATAAAAAGCATTCTACAATAAGTTACGAGGCATTGATACGACTTCTAGAGTGAGCCTAAGTGTCTTAGCCTTGGCTTGTAGCATATTTTGGATTAGACTAAAGAAGTCAGGTCAGGGCCACGAGGTCATCATTACAACTCGTAATAGATGCTGTGAGTCATAGGTGTTTCTAACATGAAAAATGATGAGGAACCTTAGATGACCTTTTCCTTCTATGAGGAGTCTCTACAACTCATAGTGAAGACTATGATTCATGGTGAGTCCTGGTAGCAGAAAGAGAAAAAATATTAGATTTCTCTAACTTTTCCATTAAGACCAACAATCACTCAAGCAAGCGTAAAATCTATCAACACAAAGGCATGGATGACACCGTAGCGAATCTAAACTTTCTTCATCACTAATCAAAACAAAGCAAAGTAGAATTCAACCCTTAAAAGTTCTAAATTATTTTAGAGGTCTTAAAAATCGTAATGTTGGCTCGTAGTGTGGTTGCCACTTTCTGATACTCATTGTTTCTCTCTATGAGGCAGGACTATAAGACAAAACCTTAACTATGACTCATAGGCCTGCTCATAGAAGCTACCTCAATGCATGATTCATCAATTCTTCAGCTCTTAACTTGCTCCTACAACCTATCACTTAAAATGCACCCAAAAACCAATTGATGCAACTAGTTCAAAGTCTCAACAATTTCAAACACATCTTAACTTATTGATCAATAGTTAAAAAATCCTAAAATGTCTAAAAGTAAAGCAACAAATAAAAAAACTTGTGTTGCCTCCTAAGAAGCATCTTGTTTAACGTCGTGGCTCGACTCAGTAATTCATGAGTACTTAGACTTCCTCATATTTTGGTGCTCTTTTATCATCATTACTCACATACCTTTTCCAATAATTGTGCATATCCTCCAAATTTGGGGACATATGATCAATCTTTTCATCCATACGTTTAATGCCCAATGCTTGTTGATTCACTTTATGATTCACCTTGATAATGTCAAATTTGATTCCAAGCATCATGTCCTTTTGTGCATTGATTCTTTTAATCACTTTTTCAAGTATGCCTTCAATTTTAGATGTTTCCCTAACTGTACATTATTGGTGCGGTCGTTTGAACCAATGGCATTTATCTTTTTCTTTCTCAGAGTTGTCATTGGAAACATCCATACAACAAGTTGATCCCTCCAACGTAGGGCTATAGACACTATAGACGACACCAAAATTGTCTAGGATATAGAAAATCTTTGTAGATGGTTACTTGAGGAAATACAGACTCTTTCCCCCTATTAAAGCATCAACATAGCTACCTGTAGAAACTTGCCCCTAGTATTGAATCAAAGATACCATGATCTGGGACTTTCTTTAAGTGTCCTTTGAACCTTTCCCATGTTTCAGTCAAGGAATCACTTGGGAATTTCTTGAATTTAATGATTTTATCCCTTAGTTTAAACCTGTTTTCCTTGACATGGAACTTTGTTAAGCTCTTTGGACCTCCACCTAGCTAGGGAATAAACCAAATGGGAGTTGGGCCCACCAAGTCTCTATATTTCCTGTAAGAGTTATTGGGAAGACTTGCATTTGTAGAGCTTCTATGGAAGGTTGTTATGTTCTTATTACCTCTTTGCATACTCGTGCAAAGTTATTTAGGTAATCATAAGGGTCCTCAGATAGATATCCCACAAATTAAGCATGTCTCTATATTGATGCGAGTAGATCACTTATGATAAGGAGTTTCTCTTTAGCCATTAGCTTGGTCACTTGTGCGGACTTGTATTTGATTGAAGCATATATATTGGTATTATGGTACACCTGTATAAGCAAAAGAAACTAACAAAACTAAATAACAATAAAAGTAAAATACATGAGACTCTAGAAATTAACACTTGAATTAACTAATAGTGAAATCAAATCAAACCTAGTCGTAGTCCCCAGCAATGGTGCCATAATTTTGTTATGATGGTCAATCTTCAATAAGAAAGTGGTTTGTAACAACAATTAACCTCTCCGAGGTTAGGGTGGAATCGACAGGGAATACAGAGGTTGACTATAAGATTTCGCTACTAATCATTTCTGGTATCTATAACTATAATCTCTAAAGGGGGGTTTGTGATTCAAAAACAATGTAAAATAAATGCTAACTAGATTATGGAAAAATGCTCAATTTTGGGAACAACTTGGGAATTGTGTTCCCTATGGTTCGTTGACTCAATAACCCTAGATAACATAATTATGATTAGTGAATTGCATGTAGGATAGTAACTTAGGTTCTTCTAGCCCTCTTTTGAAGGTGAAAGTCGAATTTCACAATGGCGCTTGGGGGCTACCATGGCATGCCAACTAACCATTACCTATTGTCCTCGTCAACCTCCCCTTTGTCAGGTTTATTCGATTAGACGGGAACACATCAACTGAATTTTATTATCTATTTCCCTTTTCCTATTCGTCACTACCATAGATGGGATCGTGATAGTAGGCAGAGTTTGGTATTGGACACCAACAAACAATATTAATCATGAAGAAAAATAAACAATACATATGAAACCCTAATCATAAATATGCACAAAACCTAGGTAAATTCAACTCAACTACCTATGATTCCCACAACGCCAAGTTATGGGTGCTTAGCTACTGATGGCTAAAAAAAACACAACAATTCAAATAATAGGCATAGTTGAGTGTTTCACCAATAACAATGAAGGAAATAGGCACTACAACTTGCGAACCCACAAGCTTGTTTGATCAACAATGCGTACAAAGCAAGTTTTGCAATTTCCCAAAATCATTCTTTAAAAAAGAACAAAATGAACTACTCTAAATCCTAAGAAAAGCTTCAAAAACATTTTAGAGATGTCTATTGTTCGAACTCTCCTAAAAAAACCTAACTAAAAGTATTTATAGTATTTATAAAACATCCCTAAAATGAAGTAGAAAAGACAGTTGATATCTGATAAATTTTACAGTTATGACTCAAAGGTTGGGATACGAGTTGTAGTCGGGGTCTTTTATCAGGTTCTTGGCATCTTGGACTAAACTTGTATGACCCATAGGTATGAGTAATTACTTCAGCTATGACTCGTATATTGGTCTCACAGTCTTGGCCTTCAATTTTTGGTCCAATATTTTAGTTATTTGATTCTTGCTATGAGTTCACCTATACGAGTTATAGTGTATCTTATGACTCATAGGCTGGGGGTCATAGGTGTGACCTTCACCTAGCAAATTTCTAATTTTTTATCTCTGATTCTTGCTACAACACAACCTACGACTCATAGGTGGGATCGTATGGCCTATGTTTCAGCAAAATCTACAATTTTCTTCAAAATCATGCCAAACCTGACTTTTCTACAAGATTAAGACAAAAACACAACAAAATATTAAAAGTCGCATTAAGAACTCACAAAATCCTTCGGTTCAGAACCAAATGTTTTGTATTTTTATAGCACATTAGTGACACACCAAATGGGGAACTCAGAGGGATCCCGAACAAGTATTAGCATACCATAAGTACATCCTTGGTTACAAAGCAAATAAACAATGACAAATGAGTAAAATAGGGATAAATGGGGCTAAGAGAATTCTTTGATATCACAAATCATAAGGAGTCAAGCTTATAACATAGATACATCATAATATTCCATCAACACCTCTAAACATAGAGTGGAGCGGGGGCCAACAAACTTTACAGGTTCAGCCTCATAATGTCCAACATCATAAAGAAGTTTTTGTAATAGAAAGAGAAAGTAAATAGTGTCCTCGAACTAGAGGACTCACCAAGCTTATCTTCAAGATGTCAAACTAGCCACATAGTCAAAAGGAGCTCTGATTCGTACATTGTAATATTATATAGGTATAGAGTATGCATTAGTACGTTTGAATGTACTAAGTATGTATGATTCAATGTAACAAGAGATAGATAACATAGTCAAAATGCATAATGATAAGCAAAAGATAACATAATAACAATTTGACATGTATGATCAATGCTCAAGTAAATCATGCTTTGCAAATCATTCATCTTACATAACACATATTATATAAGTATGAGAAAAAACCTCAAATAACATAAAAGAAGATCAAGTAAGCTACAACTTTGAATCTCGATGTCTACCCTACACTAGAAGAATGGGGGGAGTTACTTGCCAAGGTGAACCTTCTAATGCCTAAGTGGATCCACTAAGCCTTATGTGAATCTGGTACTTCTCTCTGGTTCCTAGACTCGGGTACTCGCCTCAAGCCTTCATATCTAGGGTACTCACTTGATTTGGGGATTCTCCTCTAATCCCTTCACCAAGGTGGCACATAGTTTGGACTTACCTCTAGTCCACTCTGTGCTTAACGTAATCCCATTGAATACTTAAAATAATCATAAGTTTAATAACTTGCAATAAATATAGAGACATGCATGACTAGCTTGAGAAAAGGGGCTTAAGCTGGCCCTATAACATCATCAATATTTTCATGAACTATAGACATCTCTAGAAAGCCCAAAATCATTATAAAGTCGCTTGACTCATAAATCAACCAACAAATCATCAAAACTGTAAGAATACTTAAAAAAGCATTTCATGATCATCAAAACTTTAAGAATACTTAAAAAAAGCATTTTATCAAACACTTGGCAAGTGTGTAATACTTGAATAAAATCATGCAATTCAATAGTGAAATCATGCAACAAAATTTAAAGTAAATCAACCCACCAATACTTGGTAATACCCCCATGCAATATACAACAAAACCCTTCATCAAATCTCATCATAGATCATACTTTAATAGCTCAAAATATGCGTAGTCACAATAGACAAACCATCTCATAGTATAAGCTTAAAGTAGATAAACATATGTTTTCAATTAACATTTCAACAAACCCCAAAATAACTTGAAAGAAAAATCTATAATAATCTATACCCATAAGTAATACAACTTGAAAATATGCAATTTCATGAAAAAGGAAGCTTGAACTCAATGGGTTAATGGTATCCATAGATGAAACCCATATACCATAATTTTGGAGTTTCTTGAAGAATAACTTGAGGAGGACATGGGACTTGACTTTGTTTCTTTGAACTGCAAAAAAGCTTCTTGAAAATCAATAGAATGGATGGAGAATTTGAAGATGATTAGAGAGAAACTTGAGAGTTTTTGGTGAGATTTTAGGTCTAAAAATGGCTAAATAATTCAAAATGTATGTATATTTTTCTTACCCAATTGCCTTGGATTAAAAAAATAATTTTGAAAAATTTTGAACTAGTCCGCGCCAAGTTAGCGTCATGGACTAGTTGCAGACAGCTACTATTTTGGTGATGTTTCGCAAAAAAATTATTTTTCTGACACAGATAAAGTATACCTTGTAGGTACTCGTTCTCCAACTCAATTTTACCCTCTGAATGAGAATATGAAGTTGGATTTGAAAATTCTTCATGGATTTTGAGATATTAAAAAAATGTATCATACGGTCTTTCCTAGCTATATTACTCAATTTTACACATAAGAGAATAATGATTATGGGGCATTCCTAGGCTGTCGGACGTTACATCCTTATAATGCTTTTTGAACTTATAAATTCCCAATAGCTTTGATGGATTTAATAAATTGAGTTTTTAAACCTTTCTTGGCTGAATTTGTTAAAACATTCCAAAATGTGCTTTCAAAATGCCGATAATTTTAATTTCCATATATCTCAAAATCCGTATGCTATATGAAAAATTCGAATGATATTCTCAATTAGGGGAAAAGTTAAGTGGAAGTGGGTATAACCCAAATTTTAGAGGATTCATAGCGAAACATAATTTTCTCAAAATAGTGTCTGTCCACGCCTAGGCTGCGAGGCTCCTTGGGTGTGGAGCAATACAGGTTCTACCTTCGCATTTGATCGATGTCGTAGACCAGACATGGGCCACTATAAGTTTTTCCTTAATTTTATTTTTCAGCCTAAAGGCATTAGGGTCATAGTCCCATGCAAATTTATGCATGAAAACACATATACTTAGCTATTTTTCGACTCTATATCACTCAAGACCCTCTCCAACACTAAACCAAATATCTCATTCAAATTTCAAGGATTTAAAGCCTAACTTTTGAACTCAAGGATTTTCTTTAAGCTCACCTCAACAAAACCCAAGTTTGTGGTATATGGGTTTCATCCATTGGGTCCTTTCACCTATGGAGCCCAATCTGTCTATTTATAAAAATTACATGTTTTCAAGTCGTATCATCTATAGATATCTCTTATTATTGATTTTGATAATAAATTATATTGGGTTTTTATGAAATGTTGATTGACTATGCATATCTATCTACTTCAATCTTATACTATGAATTGTATTTGTCTATTGAGACTATGCATGTTTTGACCAATGAAACTATGATCTATGATGAGATTTGATGATAGATTTTAAGGTATCTTACATGAGGGTTTTACTATATGTTGGTGGGTTGACTTACGTTAAGTTTCCTAATATTATTTTACTCTTGAATTGATTGATTTTGAACTAGCATTCTACACTCACCAAGTGTTTGATAAAATGCCTTGACAAGTATTCTCAAGGTGTTAATGATCTATTACATGGTTTACAAGTCAAGTTACTTTATAATGATTAATGGCTTGTATGTATGCACTGATTTCATTAAAAGTATCTATGGTGTTGCAAGTAGATCACACCTTGTTGGGGAGTGACATAACCAGTCATGTTGTTAGGGGGGTGAGATGCCCAATAACCATATTGAGAGGTGGATACCTCGCCCACCTTATTGAGGGGTGACATGCCTATTCAACACATTGAGGGGTGGGTACCATGATCGCCTTGTTAAGGGTTACATGCCCAATCACCATGTTGTAGAGTGGGTACCTTGAACGCCTTCTTGGGGGGTGACATGCTTAATCACCATATTGAGGGGTGGACACCTCAATCACCTTCCAAGGGTGTGACATGCCTTGGATTCCAAGTAGTATCCTGCTTGGTAAATGTTTGTAATGGTCTCTTTACATATATAATATATATATTATGAAAGTTATTTGACTCAAAAATATGTTTTACTCCAAGGATTGATCATGCATACCTTATTGATATTACACTTATCGATTGCCTATGACTATCCATTTTGACTGTTTTGCCTTATGTCTTGTTGTATTGCATTCTACATACTTAGTACATTTAAATATACTAATGCATAGACTCTGGTAATATCATATTACCATGTAGGAATCAAAGCACCTCTGTATCATCCTCCACATGGATAGTTTTGGCATTTCAGAAGATAAGCTTTAGTGAGTACTCAAGTTCGGGGACACTGGCTTTGCTACTCTTACTATTTGATATCTCTCTATGTTGATCAATTGATTCTATGAGGGTGAGCTTGGAAAGTGTCTTGGTACTTGATTCAATCTATGTTAAATGTGTTGTTGGAACATTTGATATACTTATACATAAGCTTGACTCTTGAATGTTTAATGATTAACAAAGAGTTCCCTTAGTCCTCTTTCCCTAATCTATACTTGTGGTATTTATTTTATTTCTACGACTAAGGATGTGTGATTGATATTCTAAGAGTTTTGTTTGGGGTCCCTTCGGGTTCCGCATTCGCCATGTCACAACTAGGCCCTACGCTTGGGTTATGATAATCATGGTATCAGAGCATTATGATCTAATTACTTCAGAATCCAACACATCACATCGATTAGAGTCTTATTCATGGTTGAGAAGCAAGCCACAACTATGAGTAGGAGACTATAAGGCATTTTAGGCAATGTTCCCCTTCTTCATGATCTATGTTATGCTATATATGTTAAGGTTAGGTTTTTCATTGAACGAATATTTTTTTGTATTCTTGATCATGTTCATTACAATAGGAGACTAAGGAGAGCCTATTTCCCAGATGAGCAAGTGGCTTCTCGCGCTCCTCCAGCTCTTCAAGATTGGGCAGTAGCCCATGATGAGTTTTGAGATGCTATCACTATGTTAACGCATGCTATGACCAGCCAAATCAACCTAGGGGCCCATGTCACTCATGCTCCTACTCCCGCCTCAAGGGTGAGGAATTTTATAGGAATGAATCCATCGAAGTTCTATGGGTCCAAGGTGGATGAGGATCCCCAAGAATTCATCAATGAGGTGTATAAGGTATTATCCATTATAGGGGTTAATTCAGAGGAAAAATCCGAGTTGAAAGCCTACCAACTCAAAGGGTGGCTCAAATTTGGTTGACTCAATAGAAGTTGGAGAAGAGGAGTGATAATGCTATTCCGTGGGAGGAATTCAAAGCGGCATTTCTCAACTGATTCTTTCCTATGGTGCTAATGGAGGCTAACATTATGGAGTTTATGAACCTTAAGCAAAGCTCCATGAGTGTGAGTGAGTATGCCCTCAAGTTTAATCAACTCTTCAAGTAAGCCCCACAATTGGTTGCCAAGTCGATATTAAGGATGAACAAATTTGTGTCTGGTGTGTCCGACTTGGTTAATGAGGAGTGTCAAACTTCCATTCTAGTAGGTGATATGGATTTTTCCTGCCTCATGCCATATTCCAAACAACAAGAGAGGGGCGGGGGAGGGGAAATCATAGAAATAAAAGAAGAGGTGAGTCCAAGAGGGCTCATTTTGAAGGTAGATTCCAAAATCACAAGGGTGGCCGATTTCCACAAACCCATAAGTTCAAAGGCCAAGGGTCCTCCAATGCTCTTAATAAAAGGTTTTATAATGATAACTCAAGATTCCAAGGTGGTTATGGTGGGGTGCTTAACTCTATGTGTCAAAGGTGTGGTAACAACCATAATGGTCTATGTTTGAAAAACTCTAATGCTTGCTATGGCTGTGGTGAAGTTTGTCATAAGGTGATTGATTGTCCTCATACTCAAAACAAAGGTAAACATGGTCGTCCACAAGGCCAAGGTGCAAATATATGTCCAAAAGGACGAGGCAAAAAAAAAAGTGGGTGCTCCAAGGCAAAATAGATTCTATGCTCTTTAAGAGAGACAAGGGGTGGATGACATTCCCAATGTCATCACTAGTATGTTAAAGATTTTGGATTTAGATGTGTATGCTTTGATATACCCGAGTGCCACTCTTCCTTTTATTACTCCTTTTGTTGCCATATAGCTTCATGTTAGTCCCAAATTATTATGTGAACCTTATGAAGTGTCTAACCCTATTGTGCATCCATTGTTGCTAAAATAGTCTAAAGAAATTGTCCCGTATTCATATTGCATAAAATCTTTCCTTGTGATTTCATTGAGTTAGATTTGGTAGATTTTGATATCATTCTTGAGATGGATTGGTTGTATGCATATTATGCTTTTATTGATTGTAGAACCCATAGGGTCAAATTCTAATTCCTTAATGAGCCAGTCCTTGGGTGGGAACTTCATGATGTGGTAGTCAAGGGTAAATTCATTTATTGCGTTAAAGAGCAAAGTTGATTTCTAAGGATTGTCTCTATGATCTTCTGAGGGTTAGGGATATTGAGTCCAAAGTCCTTCCTATAAAGTCGGTTCTGATTGTTAATGAGTTTCTTGATATATTTCCCAATGATCTTCTTGGTATTTCTCCCAAAAGGAAAATAGACTTTAGTATAGACCTTCTTTCTGATACTCAACCAATTTATATTACTCCTTACCGTATGGCCCAGACGGAGTTGAAGGTGCTATTGAGGGATTTGTTGCAGAAGGGTTTTGTAAGTCCTAGTAAGTCACCTTAGGATATATTAGTGGTGTTTGCGAAGAAAAAATATGGTTCTCTTACAATGTGCATTAATTACCAACAACTTAATAGAGTTAGCATAAAGAATAAGTACCCTCTACCAATGATTGACTACTTTTTAGATCAACTTCAAGGGGATAGTCATATTTTTATGATTGATCTTCGATCCGAGTTTCACCAAGTAAAAGTGAGGGAATGTGGCCTTCCCATGATGGCTTTCCAAACTAGGTATGGGCACTTTAAGTTTGTGGTTATGTCCTTTGGGTTGACTAATGCACTAGCTATATTTATGGATCTCTTAAACAGGTCTTTAAACTCTACCTTGACTTGTTTGTGGTGGTTTTGATTAATGATATCTTGATTTATTTCACAAGTGAGGAGAGCATGTAAATCACTTGAGGATGGTTTTGCAAATCTTGAGGGAGGAGAGGTTGTATGCTAAATATGAAAAGTGTGAGTTTTTGTTGAAAGAGGTTGCTTTTCTAGAGCATGTGGTGTGGGGAAATAACATTAAGGTGGATCCTAAGATGTCATAGGTGATTAGAAATTGGCCTAGACCTTTGACACTATCAGACATTAGAAGTTTCTTTGGTTTGGCGGGTTATTACCAGAGGTTTGTAAATGGTTTCTCCTCTATTGCTTCTCCTATTACTAAGTTGCCCCCCAAAAAGGCAAAATTAGTGTGGACCATGAATATGAGAAGAGTTTCCAAAATCTGAAAGATAAGCTTGTCTGCACTCCTATCTTGCTACACTTGAAGGATTGGAAGGATTTGTTATATATTGTGATGCCTCAAGAATTGGTTTGTGGAGTGTGTTGATGCAAAGTGGTAAGGTGATAGCATATGCCTCTAGACAACTCAAGGTGTATGAGAAGAACTGCCCCACCCATTATCTTGAATTGGCAGTCGTAGTATTTGCTTTGAAAATTTGGCATCACTGCTTGTAAGGGGTTCATGTTAGTATGTTTACTGACCACAAGATTTTCCAATATGTGTTCATCGAAAAAAGATCTTAATGTGAGAAAAATAAGGTAGTTAGAGCGTCTTAAGAATTATAATATGAGTGTTCATTATCACCCCAACAAAGCTAATATTATCATCAATGCTCCAAGTAGGGTGTCTGTGGGTAGTCTACCAAATGTTGATGATGGTGGCAATGAGGTGGCTAGAGAAGTTTGTCATTTGGCTAGATTAGAGATTACATTGGATGAAGTTGATAATAGTGGTCTAGTAGTTGTAGATGTTCTAAATTATTATTGATTAAGGAGGAAATGGCAAAATAAGATCTTGATCCCACATTGCTATAGTTGAAAGCCTTGGTGAAGAATTGTAAAGCGGAGGCTTTCTCCTAAGTGGGAGATAGTGACCTTAGGTACTAAGGTAGATTGTGTGTGCCAAATATAGATGATTTGAAGGAATTGATCCTGAAGAAGGCCCATAATTCATCCTATTCCATTCACCCCAGTTCTACAAAGATGTATACAGACTTGTTGGAGGTGTATTGGTGGGGTGGTATGAAGAGAGACATTACCAAGTTCATATCTAGGTGTCACAATTGTCAACAAGTGAAAGCCAAATATCAAAGGCATAGTGCCCTATCCCAAGATATATAAATTCCTACTTGGAAGTGAGAAGAAGTCAACATGGATTTTGTGTTTGGGTTGCCTAAGACTAGGAAACATTTTGATTCTATTTGGTTGTTGTAGATAGAATGACAAAGTTGGCTCACTTTTTACTAGTCAAACATTCTTATGGTACCAAAGATTATGCTAAGTTGTACATTCATAAGTTGGTTAGATTGCATGGGATACCTTTGTCTATCATTTTGTATCGTGGTGGTCAATTACCTTTTAAAGTTGGAGGCCCTTCCAAAGTGGTCTTGGTACCAAGATTAAGATTAGCACGACCTTTCACCCTCAAACGGATGGTCAAGCCTAGAGGACTATCAAAACTCTTGACTATATGCTTTGGAGTGTTTTTTGGAATTTAATGCAGCTGGGATGAACATCTTCCACTCATTGACTTTGGTTACAACAATTATTATCATTTAAGAATTAGTATGTCTCCCTTTAAATCTCTTGTGATAGACATTGTAGGTCCCCAGTTGGATGGTTTGAGATGGGAGAAATGGCTTTGTTAGGTCCGAATTTTGTCATAGAAGCTTTGGAGAAAGTGAAGTTGATAAGCGAAAGGTTGAAGACGACTCAAAGTGAGCAAAGGTCATATTCCGATGTGAGAAGCATAGATCTTGCGTTAGAGGTGGGTGATTGGGTTTACTTTAAGGTCTCACCTATGAAGGGTGTGATCCGATTTGTCAAGAAGGTAAATTGATTCCAAGTTTTATAGGTCCTTATCAAATTATGAGAAGAGTTGGTAATGTTGCTTATGAATTGGTGTTGCCTATGGAAACGAATATGGTTCATTCGATATTCCACGTATTTATGGTTAGAAATTTATGGGTGATCCAAATTCTTTTGTACCTTTGGCTGTTGTGGGTTTGGTAGAAGATAATTTGACCTATGAGGAGGTCCCGATGGAGATTTTGGATAGATAAGTGAAGAGGTTGTGAAACAAAGATATAACTTCTGTCAAGGTCCTTTAGAGGAACTAACAACTTGAGAGTGCCACATGGGAAGCCAAGGCGGGCATGAAAAATGATATCCATATCTCTTGAACACTAATCAAACTAAAGGTACTAATCTAAGTGCCCCATATGTTTATGTTGACAAATTTAAGGTGATTTTTGAGCTTCATTTTGAGATTTTTGAAAATGATGTTTAAAGGCATTTGTTGCATTCATGTCAGTCTGACATCTTTGTGATTACTTCTCTCATGCATGTTTCTTTGATATTCAGGGACGAATGTTCCCAACGAGGAGATATTGAAACGCCCCAAAATGTGGTTTGAAAAATGCCCATAATTGTAATTTTTATATATCTCAAAATTTGTGCATGATATCAAAATCTAACTTTGTATTCTCTATTAGGGGTCAAAATTGAGTGGGAATTATCTATAACCCAGATTTTAGAGGACCCATAGCGATAAATAATTTTTGCTAATTTTCACAAACTATGTTTGTTCGCGCCTAGGCCGTAATGTGCCTGGAGCACGGAGCAGTACAAATTCTACCTTGTGTTGGGTCCATGTCGTGGACCAGAGGATGACCACTACATGTTTTCCCTTAATTTTCTATTTCGGCCTAACGGCATTGGGGTCATAGCCCCATGCCCATTTATGCATGAAAATATTTATACTTAGCCATTTTTAACTCTATATCACTTTAGACCCTCTCAAAACCCTCTCCAACACTTAATCCAATATCTTATTCAAATTTCAAGGATTTCAAGCCTAACCTTGAACTCAAGTATTCTCTTTAAGCTCTAAGTTCTCTATAAGCTCACCTCAAGAAAACCAAAGTTTGAGATATGTGAATTTCATCCATTGGGTCCTTTCACCCATTGAGCCCAATCTCCCTTTTATGAAAATTGCATGTTTTGAAGTTCTATTATCTACTGGTATCTCTTATTATAGATTTTGATTATAACTTATATTGGGGTTTTATGAAATGTTGATTGATTATGTATGTCTATCGACTTCAAGCTTACACTATGAATTAGATTTGTCTATTGAGACTATGCACGTTTTGAGCTACGAAACTATGTATATTATGAGATTTGATGATGGATTTCAAGGTATCTTACATGAGGATTTTACAATATATTGGTGGTTTGATTTATATTGAGTTTACACATTATTTGACTGTTAAATTTCATGATTTTGAACTAGCATTATACACCCACCAAGTGTTTGATAAAATGTCTTGATAAGGATTCTCAAGTTATTGATGATCTATTCTCAAGTTACATGGATTCTTAAGTTACTTTATGATGATTTGCGGCTTGTACATATGCAATGAATTAAAAAGTATCTATTGTGTTGCAAGTAGATCACACCATATTGGGGGAAGGGGTGACATGCCCAATCACCTTGTTGGGGAGTAATATGCCTCAATCACCTTATTGGGGGGGGGGGGGTGGTGACATACCCAATCACCAAGTTGAGGGGTAGATACCTTGACCACTTTGTTGGGACATGACATGCCCAATCACCACATTGAAAGGTAGGTACCTCAATTACTTTGTTAAAGGGTGATGTGCCTAATCACCACGTTGAGGGGTGGGTGCCTCGATCACCTTGTTGGGGGTTGGATACCTCAATCACCTTGAAAGTAGGAGACATTCATTGGATTCCAAGTAGTAGTTCGCTTGGTCTATGTTTGTTATGGTCTCCTCCTACACATGTAATATATATAATTTACAAGTCACATGATTACACAAACATGTTTTACTTCAAGTATTGATCATGCATGTCATATTGATATTATACTTATCCATCTCCTATGACTATACACTTACGATTTGATATCTCTTTATGTTGAACACTTGATACTATAAGGGTGAGCCCAGAAAGTGTCTTGTTCCCCACTCCAATATATGGTAGAGGTATTGTTGGAATATTTTATGTACATATATTATGAGCTTGACACTTGAATGTTTTATGATTATCAAAACCTTCCCTTAGTCCTGTTTTTCTTATTTATATCTCTTGTGTTATTTATTTTATTTTTATGACCAAGGATGTTTGATTGATATGCTAAGAGGCTTGTTTGAGGTCCCTTCAGTTTCCCTATTTGTCATGTCATGTTTAGGCCCTAGGCTTGGGTCGAGACATTCATGATTGGGTTTATTGACAACATCTTGATATTTTCAAGGTCAAAAGTTGAGGATGTAGACCACTTGCAAGCGATATTACAGACTCTCCACGACAACATGTTAGATGCTAAATTCTCTAAATGTGAATTTTAGTTAACTTTTGTAGCTTTTCTTGGCCATGTTATTACTGGCAATGGTATCAAGGTAGATGGCTAGAAAATTGAAGCTATATTGGCTTAGCCGAGACCCTTGAATATGAGAAAGGTCAGTTGCTTTTTGGGCTTGGTAAGATATTATAGGAGGTTTATTGAGAGATTATTCTCTATCTTTGCACAATTAAGAAGATTGACACCTAAAGCAGCAATGTTTTAGTGGACTAAAGTATGTGAACAGAGTTTTCAAGAGCTAAAGAAAAGGCTTACCACCGAACATACCTTGGATCTTTTGGATGGAACCAAATGCTGCATTATATATTATGATGCCTCAAGAATTTGCCTAGGTTATGTTTATTTCCAGCATGGCAGGGCTATTGCATACTCTTCCAGAGATTTGCGAAAACATGAACAAAACCCATCCTACCCATGATCTTCAGCTCACCATAATTGTTTTTTCCCTAAAGATTTGGCGGCATTATCTATACGGAGTTCATATTGATGTTTTTATTGACCACTAGAGCATCTAATATTTATTTAATCAAAAGGAGCTAAACATACAAAAATAGAGGTGGCTAGAAGTACTAAAGGACTATAATGTTGAGTTTTCCCACCATCCCTATCAAGCTAATGTTGTTGCTGATACATTTTGCTGAAAGTCCATGGGAAGTGTAAGCCATATTGAAGTTGATAAAGTTGAAATAACAAAAGACCTATTTTAACTAGCAAGTTGGTTGGTGTTATTGGTAGCGGCAAAGAATAGAGTTGTAGTTGTTCAAAATATAGCTAAATCTTCCATTGCTACTGAAGTGAAATACCAACAACATGAGGATTCTAAGCTTAGGACACTAAGGGAGAACATTCCTCAATATAGTCATCCTTCTTTTAAGCTAATAGGAGATGGAGTTCTTAGGTACCAGGGCCACTTATGTTTGCCAAATATTGGAGGATTCTGTGCCAAGATTATTCTTGAGACCCATTATTCCAGATATTTAGCCAACCTTGTAGCGACAAAAATGTACTAGGACCTTCAAAAAACACAATTTGTGGAATGCCATAAAAATGAAATTTGCAGAGATGGTAGCTTAATCTCACAACTGCAAGCTAGTTAAAGCAGAACATCAGAGACCTGAAGGCCAAGCTTAGCATATTGAGCTATCACTATAGAAATGGAACATTGTAAATATGAACTTCATCACTGCTTTAGCTCGTACTCAATACAAGTATGATTCTATTTGGGAAATCATTGATAGGCTAATAAAATCTGCTAAGTTCTTGCCCTTAAGAATGACATATTAAATGAAGGGTTATGCTAGACTTTACATTTAGGAGATTGCTTGCCTTTTTGGAGTTCTATTATCTATTATGGATCGAGGAGAAAGATTAATAGAACATTTTTAGAAGTCCTTTCAAAACTGTCTGGGCACTTAAGTGAATCTTAACACCACTTTGTATCCACAAACTGATGGAATGAGCCTACACCTAGACTGTTGAGTTTATATTATGTGCCTATGTGCTGGACTATATAGGAATCTTAGATGATCATCTACTTCTTATCAAGTTAGGTTATAATAATAGCTTCCAAGATTATATGCAGATGGCACCTTAGGAAGCACTTTACAAGCGAAAATATAGGTCGCCAGTCAGTTGATTTAGTGTCGGGCAGGAAAAATTGATAGGCCCTAAACAAGTTCACAAAGTGGTGGAAAAAGTTAAAATTATTAAAGACTAATTGCAAATAACCTAGAGTCCCCTAAAGTAGTTCCGTAAGTGATGGATAAAGTGAAAATGATTAGAGATTGATTGCAAATAGCCTAGAGTCAGAAGAAGTCTTATACATATGTTTGACAATAAGACTTAGAGTTTGATATAGAAGATTTAGTTTTCTTAATAGTATCACGTACGAAGTGTATTGGGCAATTTGGGAAGAAATGAAAGCTTAGTCCTACATATGTTGGATCGTATAAGATTATTCAAAAAATTGGGAAGGTGGCATATAGGCTTGATTTGTCTTTAGAATTAGAATTAGTCTATCCGATGTTTGTTGTGTCTACGTTATGGAAGTGCATTGTAGATCCTTCATATAGTACTCACGTTAAATATATCCACATTACTGAAGACTAGTCTTATCATGAGGTACCAGGAGCTATTTTAGATTAACAAGTGAGAAAGCTTTAAAATAAAGATGTGGCGTTCGTGAAAATGTTTATGATAGAATAATAGTATTGAGGGAATAACATGGGAACCTGAAGAGGAAATGATGAAAAAGCACCCTTGGCTGTTTACAAATTAAGGTGAGTCACATTTCAATAAGTGGCAATCATCTTTTTGCAGTAACTAAAATTTTAAATGGATTATGAGTGTAATTTACATGGTGTTTTGTGGGATAGTTGTACAAAGATTAGTAGTTAGAATTCTGAGATGTTGATTTATGGTTTGGACAGATAAAAAGGTATATCCTTAAAATCACATTTTAGGAGAGAATTATGCAACCAAAGGGCTATCTTAGGACATTCATGTACGAATATTCTTGGGGAGGGGGGGAGACTGTGAGAACCCATGTTTCTCATGTTCCATAATATATATAGTGTGGCATGTTATATAAGATATATGTGGTTTTAAATAGAACCCACACATAATAAGGCTTCCAATAAGTGTTACTATCAAGGATTTAAGGTTTTAAGTCAAAGGAATCTCCTAAATACATATTTGTGATTAAAGTAATAACTCGAGTGGTACCTAGCCTATTTTGGAATGTTTGAATTAAGCTACACTTCTTAAATGGAACTAGGAGTGTATGATTTTCTAAAAATGAATTTTTAAGTGGTATTTTAATAGCACAATGGTCATGTGTTAAGTTTCAGAGTCAAGCAAGTTGGAAGATAAATATTGGACAAAGTTGTCGTAAGCTTCATTAAGAAATATTTATTAAATTTGGGTTACATGTTTCACATCAAATCTCCCAAAGTATAAGGATCTATAAGTTCCATAACTAACCAAATTAAAGGTCTATGAGCCTAGTTTGCAACACACGACATCGCTGATCAGTCTGACTTTGGAATAAAAGGTTATGATGTTTTTATCGTGACTGCCCGAGTAGGACTCATGGACATGAACTGGGTCTGGTCAAACCCCCCTATAAGTTGGATATTTTTATTATTTAAGTATTTAGGAACTAAAGAGAAAGCTCCCACAAGGTACCTAAGTAATTTATGTAGGTTTTGTTGTATTTTTACCATTAAAATTCATCTCCATTCCTAAAAATGAATGTCTTATGCTTTGTATTTTTTCCCTCCTATTGGCTATGTTCAGAGCTATTTTTGAACTATAAGAAAGTGGGGTTCATTCTGGTTATTCTGGTTTTTCAGCTTGTGTGTTCTGATGATACTCTTGGGTCTCTTTTACGATTTTTACGAAGTTCTATGAACATTTCCTCATGTAAATTTGATATAGAAAATCTGGTCATTTATGCTCAAATATGGGCTATTTATAAGTGTGTGTAAGATGCATATATATAGTGGTTGTGAAACGTAGGACTTTTTGGACATTTGGGCATCTTTCGAAAAGGTATGTTAAGGCTAAGCTCAGAAACTCCTTTTAGCATGAAATCTAAGAAATTTCCATATGGAATATTTTACTATTTTGTTGCTAGAAAGAGCTCCCATTAAAGGCATTAGGATCACATCTGAATTATTTTCATGAATATATAAGTTGGCATTCTATTCGTTTGTTTAAACTAGGCACATATTATTTATATATCAATTTATTGATTTTCTTGACTACCTGTCCATGTGTTTGAGGTGTTTCTCTTCTTGGTCTGGTGTCACTAAAAATAAAGACAAATTATAATGGAAATGTAATGTTAATAATTTGTCCTTATTCCTTTCTAAAATGATCTTTGAAGCACTTAGAATGTATCATATTAATTACCAATTACCTCCGATATAATGCTCCTATTTAAAGTACTAAGACACTTGATTCATTTTAAACACTTTCTGTTACAAATTGACATGAAACTACTTATAAGCATTATGTGAAGCACCTTTATGAACGTTTTTAGAGTTAAGGCTTCATTCTAAATTTGAGTTAAGCTTTCAAACTTATTCAAAAGACATACAAGGTCCCATGAGTCATGTGTATATGCTACGACAATGAGTATGATGTTATGAGAATAAGTGTACCAATGATCTAAGATTGGCTAAATGATAATGATTATGATGGTATAACAATTAGTGTACCAATGAACAAAGATTAGCCAAAATTTAAGCTATGTCCTACTATATGCATGCAATATTCATATTATACATTACACGTTATGCATGGACATCAAGCTATAAGCGGAGGTATGGGGCCTATTTTTCTAAATAATTAAATGTATGTATATGGTACAAATGGCCACAGGTTGGTAAATATGATTCTGGTTAGCTACTAGAAAAGACAACCATTGCTAGCATTTTATTGGGCATATCATGCATTTACATCTATATATATCTATTCACGGTATTCAATTACTCGAGTATATGATGCATACTTAATCACTAGTAGGTTAATGTTGGCTATGATAGTTATCTGAGTTTTGGTATCCCTTTTTACTATAGCTATCTATGATTTTACGTAATGCCTCACATTCCAGTATATGTTTATTTGTACTGCCATCCCATTGCCTAGCGATGCTACATTTTTTTTGTACAGAAACAATCCTAAAAAAGTTCTCGAAAATATACCTCAAAAGTGTCCTAAATCGTAATTTCTATATATATCAAAATTCATGCGTGATGTCAAAAATTTGACTTCATATTTATGATCATAGGGAAATCTTTAGTAGGGAAATGGGTCTAACCTCGATTTTAGAACAAAAGAATTACAATTTCAATTTCTCAAAAATTGATTTCTAGTGAGATTTTTGCGCCTAAGGCGCGACGTGCCAATGACGCGCCTTAGTGTATTTTTTTGTGTAGTTTTGTTGTTAGGTCTAAGGCTTTTGGGTCTTGGGTCTAAGTCTTCCCATGCATCAAATACCTATACTTAGCCATATTTCACCTTTATATCATACAAGACATTCCCCAATACTCTCTCAAACACTTAGACAAACATTTCACCCCAAATTTCAAGTTCCAAAACTCATTCAAATCTTAAGGATTTCACTCAAACATCAAGTCTCCATTTCCAATATTAATCAAGAATTCTCCAAAGCTAAGGTGTGTGGATTTCAACCATTGGGTCCTTTCACCCATGGTGCCCAAGCTTCTTTTTTACCTAAAATTCATGTTTTTAAGATGATTTTACTTATGGATCTTCTATTATTAACTTGATTACCAACTATGTTAGGCTTTTATAAATGTGTGATTGTTTATGCTTGTTTTGAGCTATCAATCTTATATCTATCTTGAGATTTGTCAAAGCTTTTTGATATATGTAGATGAGGGTATTACTAAGTGTTGGTGGGAGGTTTTACATTGAATTTACTTGCATGATTTCACTCTTGAATTTCATGGTTTTACACTAGCATTGGACACCCACCAAGTGTTTGATGAAATGTCCGTTTAATGTATTTTGAGTTGTTGAAGGCCTATTGCTTGGCATATGAGTTAAGTGATTTTATAATTATGAAAGGATGATATGTACATATTGATTTCATGAGAAGTATTAATTATGTTATGAATTAAGCATAGTCAATTGCGGGGTGATGCCTCAATTACCTAGATGGGGGTGGTAAGCCATCAACCAATTGAGGGTTTGGTACCTCCATCCTTTTTGATGGGTGTGGTAAGCCATTAACCTTTAATGGGTTTGGTACCTCAATCATACCGGATGGGGGTGGTGACCCATCAACCAATTAAGGGATTGGTTCCTTAGTAATCCAGGATGGGGGTGGTAATCCATCAAACAATTGAGCGGTTAGAACGTCAATCACCTTAGATGGGGGCGATAACCCATTAACAAATTGAGGGATTGACACCTCAATCACTTCTAAGGGGTGGCCTACCTTATCTTCCAAGTACTAAGTTGCCTGGTCTATGAGGATGGTCTATTCCTACACATGTACTATATTCTAAATGTATGCATGTTTACTTCAAGTGTCACTTATGTATGTCATATAGCTATATGCTTATCTATTTCCTAATTATGCATGTTTACTATGTTGTGTATTTATCATTGCATTGGCATCCTACATACTCAGTACATTCTAATATACTAATGCACACTCTATGCCTACATGATGTTACCTTGCGGGAAGAAGAGTCCCACTTGATCATCCCCCTCCTCCACGTGGCTAGCTCGATATCTCTCAAAGCAAGTTAGTGAGTCCTCAACATCGAGGACATATTTATCTTGATTATACTTTGTATAGACTCTCTTTTCCTTATGGTATTCTGTAAGTATGAGGTTGAGACCGGTTGCTTGTCTTGGCCCCCGCTAAGTTCTATGTTTATAGGTGTTGTTAAACAAGTTATGTATTGATGCTATAAGGTTTGCCTCTCTTCATTCTTTTGAATCTTTATGATATAAAGATGTCCTATATACCAATTTATCCCTCTTTACTATCTCTTATTGTTATTTTATTTCTTCCACAACTAAGGATGTGTAAAGAGATGTTAAAAGAATTGCTTGGGCTGCCTATGTGTTATTCCATGTCTATGCCCTAGGTTTGGATCATGACATACTTCGTATTAGAGTACTAGCTAGTGAATGGTCCTCAATATCTAGCACACCATAACGATTAGAGTATTATTCGTGATTGTAATGTACAGAACAACTATGAGCAAGAGATTATGTGTCACGCCCCAAGTCCTATTAGGGCGGACTGACACCCATGGTCGTTAAGGCCCAGGAAAACCAACCTGTATCTATGTGCGTTCTATACATATTATAGGGGATTTCTACATTTGACATCACTTTAATAAAATAAACAGCGATAATAAACCCAAAGGGAATGTATATGGCTAGGTCATTGGGGCCACGGTGTTTAAAGTACGAGACATGACCACACTTTATTTTAAATAGTCTACAAAGCCTCTAGATAAGAGAAACTGACAAGGGTCGGTATAACTATACAATATAGACATATAAGCTCTAGACACACATAAAGCCCCACAGAAACCTGGATGTTTGTATCAGCAGCTGAATATCCTGTACACCTACTGGGGAGATCTACTGGCACCTGTACCAGCAGTATGAAATGCAAGTCCCCCATAAGGTACATCAGTATGAGATAATGTACTGAGTATATAAGGCAGGACATACTGTATGTGAAGTAATAACTTAAATGAGACCATGCACTAGTGCAAGATTAGAGACCACCTTTGGTTATACTTTGGAATCATATACTTTATGTCTTTATATTACTTTACCTTTACTATATAATCTGTGCATAACAGTAATATAAGTGACCAAAGAATCAATGGTAAACTGTATCGAGATCGTCCCTGGCTAGGTTCTTCCTTAACCCATCGGGCTACCACCCGTGATAGGATCATCCATGGCTAGGTTATTCTTCCACCCCTTGGGCTACTACCCATCAATAAACAATATACTTTATCTTTCAATTACCTTTGCTATGGTCCTTTTGGTGGTCACAATATTGGAGCTGTAGGACTGTATTTGTAGTATGTGATATATAGATAATCATATAAGACAATATGACAATGAAAAGATTGCATTACACAAATAATGAAGTGCGTGTAAGATAGAACAACTCATGAACTTTATTTAGTAAGAAGAACCCATGTAACTTGGTACTCAAGCATGTATCTGGATTTGAAAGTGACTATGTTAGGAAGCCTATGAACATACGAAAGAGTGTAGACACAGTTAATAGTTATGTTGAAGTTGGTAAACACCTTTATATGCCAAGGAAGGATTTATGTTTCATGCCAAATAATCGAAATCAAGTATACTTACATACTCAGTACATTATCTCGTACTAACATCCCTTAAGGGGAACTTGTATTTCATGTTGTAGGTACAGGTGCCAGTAGATCTCCCTAGTAGGAGTATAGGATATCCAGCTGCTGATACCAAGTTCCAGGTTGCTCTGGGGCTTTGTGTGTGTCTAAAGCTTATATGTTTATATTGTACAATTAGTTGAAGCGGGGCCTGTCCCGACCTTCATCAAATACTTGCTCTTATTTAGAAGCTTTGTAGACTATGTAAATTAAAGTGTGGTCATGTCTCGTACTTTAGACACCATGGCCCCAATGGCCTAGCCATATGCATTCCCTTATGATTTTTTATCACTATTTTTTTTCTTAAAGGCATGTCAAATGTAGAAATCCCTTATAATATGTATAGAATGCATATAGATACAAGTTGGTTCTCCCGAGCCTTATCAGCCACGGGTGCCAGTCTGCTCTAACGAGACTTGGGATGTGACACTATGAGACATTTTAGGAAATGTTTCCCCTCTTTTTACTCTTTGTCATGCTATGAAAGTTAAGGTATGGTTTTCTTCCCCTAACAATTGGTATTTGCTAAGCAAGGTCATGCCTAACATAAGAAGAAGAAGAGCCCGCACACCCAAGGAAAAATCATCTAATGATGAGTTCTGGGCTAGTTTGACTTTGCTAGCTCAAGTTGTGTCTAACCAAGCCAACCAAGGGGCCAAATCCTCTCATGCTGCTGCTCTAGCATCAAAGGTGAGAGACATGATGAGGATAAACCCATTAGAGTTTCATGGATCAAAGGTGAATGAGGACCCTCAAGAATTTATTGATGAGGTATAAAAGGTGTTGCCCATTATGGGTGTGAGGTTAGAAGAAAAGGCAGAGTTGGCGACATACCAACTCAAGAGGGTGGCTCAACTATGGTACACTCAATGGAAGGAAGAGAAAGGTAAAAACAATGTGGTATTGTGGGAGGAGTTTAAGGTGGCTTTCCTCAATCAGTTCTTCACTCTTGAGCTTAGGGAAGCCAAGCTGGTGAAGTTCATCAATTTGAAGCAATGGTCTATGAGTGTGAGGGAGTATTCCCTCAATTTCAATCAACCCTTAAAATATGCTCCATATTTTGTTGTAACTCAAGGTCTAGGATGAATAAGTTTGTGATGGGTGTTTCTAATTTGCTAAGTAAAGAATGTCATACCGCTATGTTGATTAATGACATGGATTTGTCTCACTTAATGACTTATGCCGAACAATTGGGTGGGGGAGAAATTGAAGAACTGAAGGGGTCATGAGGCCAATAGGTCCCATTTTAATGGTAAATTCCAAAGTTACAAGGGTGGTTAGTTTCACCAAGGCCAAGGATCTTTTCATGCTCCTAGTTGGGAATTGCCAATGACTTCCCAAGGCCCCAAAAGGGTGGTGGTATGGTGCATAGACTTGTGTATTCAAATTGAGGTAGGGGTCATGGTGGCTTATTCTTAAGGGATACCAATGCTTATTTTATTTGTGGGGAAGTAGGCCACAACGTGATTGATTGTCCACGAAATTGCAATAAGGGTAAGGATTTTTGTCCTCAAGAAAGGGGTGCTAATGCGGTTACTTTGAGGAGAGGAGGTCAACAAGGTGGACCCAAGGCACAATTGGTTTTGTTGTTTACATGGGAGATAAGGGGTTGATGAGGTACCCAACGTCTTCATTAATATGATAAATTTATTTAATTTTGATATGTATGCATCGATAAACCCGGGTGACACTCATTTTTTTGTTGCTCCTCTTATTACCAAAGATTTTCGTGTTGAGCCAAAATTGTAGTCTGACACTTATAAGGTGTCTACTCCAATTAGTGCATCTATTATTGCTAAAAAGGTTTATAGAAATTGTCCCATTTGCATCTTGCATAACATATATAATTGTGATCTTACTGAGTTGGATATGGTTGATTTTGATATCATTCTATGGATGGATTGGTTGCATGCATATTATGCCTCTATTGATTCTAGAACCCATAGGGTCAAATTCCAATTCCCATATGAACATGACCTTGAGTGAGAGAGACATGATTTTATGGTCAAGGGTAGGTTCATCTCTTGCATTAAAGCCCAAAAGTTGATAGCTAAGGGGTTTCTCTATCATCTTGCGAGGGTTAGGACTGTTAAGTCCAAAGTCCTTCCCATAAAGTTCGTTCCGATGATTAGTGCGTTCCTTGATGTCTTCCCTAATGACCTTCCCGGTGTTCCTTCAGGAAGGAAAATATTTTTTTATATAGACCTCTTTCCCAATACTCAACCTATTTCTATTCCCCCTTACTGTATGGCCCTAGTGGAGTTAAAGGAGTCGAAGGAGAAATTGAGGGACTTATTGGAGAAGGGTTTTATTAGGTCTAGACAATCACCTTGTGGTGCACAAGTGTTATTTTTAAAGAAGACGTATGGTTCTCTTAGAATATGTATTGACTACCAATAACTTAATAGGGTTACCATCAAGAATAAGTACCCTCTTCCAAGGATTGATGATTTGTTTATCCAACTTCAAGGGGCTAGCCACTTCTCAAAGATTGATCTTCGATTCAGGTATCATTAAGTGAAAGTGATGGAGTGTAACATTCCTAAAATGGCCTTCCAAACTAGGTATGGGCATTATGAGTTTGTTGTTATATCTTTTGGGTTGATTAATGAACTGACTATCTTCATAGATCATATAAAAAGGGTCTTTAAAGCCTACCTTCTTTTGTTTGTTGTTCTTGATGATATATTCATCTATTCTAATGGTGAGGAGGAGCATGAAGGTCATTTGAGAGTAGTGCTACAATGATTAAGGGAAGAGAAGTTGTATACTAAATATGACAAGTGTGAATTTTTGTTGAAAAAGGTTGCCTTTCTAGGTCATGCTATATTGGGGGATAGCAGTAAGGTTGTTCCTGAAAAGATGGATGTGATTAGAAATTGGCCTAGTCCTTTGACTCCATTAGACATTAGAAGATTCTTGGGCTTAGCAAGTTACTATCGGAGGTTTGTGAATGGGTACTCTTTTGTTGTTGCACCCATGCTGTCTAAAGTGCGAGACAAGACTTCACTGTGCTTGACATAGTCTACAAAGCCTCTAAATAAAGAAAAACATCTGATAATGGTCAGGACAGGCCCCGCCTAAGCAAACTGTACAATAAAACATGTAAGATCTAGACATATACAAAGCCTCGAAGCAACCTGGAGCTCAGTGATAACAGCAGAATATTTGTACTCCTACTTGGGAGATCTACTAGCAGCTGTACCTATAGCATGAAATACAGGTCCCCCATAAGGGATATTAGTACGTGATAATATACTGAATATGTAAGGTAGTATATACTGTATATAAAGTAACAACTCAAACGAAACCATGCATCTGTGGAAGATCAGGGACCACCCTTAGTTATGGTGTGGAATTATGTACTTTATGTCCTTTATATCACTTTACCTTTATTGTAAAATCTGTACTATAAAATCTGTGCACAGCTGTAGTCAAATGACCAACTGATCAGTGGTAAACTATATTAAGATCGTCCCTATGCTAGTTTCTTTATGATCCCCCTCGAGCTACCACCTTTAATACTGTATTAGGATCGTCCCTATGCTAGGTTCTTCTTGAACCCCCTTGGGCTATCGCCCATCAAACCTGTATACTATATCTTTTAATTACCTTTGAGATGATTCTTTTGGTGGCTATAATATTTGAGCTATAGGAATGTATAGGTAACATGTGACATGTCCATAATCACATAAGACAACATGACAATGAAAAAAGTACATTACACAAATGATGAAATGCGTATGAAATAGAACAACTTGTGAACTTTATTTCTTAACAAGAACTCATTTAATTTGGTATCCAAACATGTATGAAATTTTAAAGGTGACTTTGTATGGAATAATATGAACATGTTTAAGAGAGCAGACATGGTTAGTAGTTGTGTCAGAGTTGGTGAATGCCTTTATGTAATAAGGAGAGATCTATGTTTCATGCCAAGTGATACGAAATCAAGTAACCTTACATACCTCATTGTATAACCTCATTACCATGTCAAAATAACCTTCCCTTCTTCCAAATACTTATATACAACATAATAGAGGATAAAAATAGCATTAAGAGCCAATAGACATACCTTGGCATCCCAATCACATACGAAAACATTACACGGGCAGCAAGCTTTTAATTAGCGATGTCAAGGCGTTTTGGCCAACCTTTTCACTTATAACCATATTTTTGAATAACAATTCTCATGTATATGTCATATAGATCTTGTTTCAGCCTCTTGACATCTTACAAAAGCCCACAAAGTTCAACACTTAGCAATTCCACACAATCTAAAAATGGATAGCATAACATTACCTTCTCTTGCTACATTTCGAAGTCGACAACTCCAAACTTATTCCCAATTTAACCAAACTGTTCCAGCAACATTCACACATATAAGCAGACCTAAAAAATTCTTGTAATACCACTTAAGAAGTCTTGAAGGAAGTGAGCTAATAGCCCGCAAGTTCCAATCAACATGACACTTAAGATAACTCGATAAAACACGCTTTTTAAATGAAAACAAAATCAGGGCAGCAACCTTAGGGTTATGTTTGTAATTTAAAACATGTTAATAACACCAATTTATATTCATAATACCACTAACAAACCATATATAAATCACCAAAACAAAAGGAAAAGGTGTAACAAAAGCAACTTTCTGCACAGAATCTGTCCAACAAATTTCAGCAAGTGTAACTAGCATCTATTTCTTGTTTTTCATAAGAAAACCATACTAAACACATGTAAAAACTTACTTAATACTATATTCAATGTATAGGGATTGTATAAGAACCCTAAATGTCCCTTTTAGCTACTTTGCAAAGTGAAGATAAGTTGAGAGAACTTTGAAGACAAATCTATTTTCTTTTGTGAGTTCAAGTGAACGATGGCTAAGTTGGAGCTGCTTTGACCCTCTTTTAAATTGATCCTTGGCCGGTTACTAAGGATACTTGAGACTTACATCACCAAGTAGGTTATGCAGGTCCTTCCTCATTTCACCTGGCCTTTTGGAGCTCCAAATACATGGGCCTTTGCTGCCCATTTTTTAGATTTCTTCTTCGTAATTAGTTGGGTCTATCCTGCTAAGAATATTGTAATGGTCTTGGGCTCTCTTTATATGCTTCTTGGGCTGATCATACTGTCCATTTAGGATGATAAAATATGGCCCAAGTTACATCCTTAACACGGACTTTATTTATAATTGAACTTGGACAAATTCGACGTCGAGCCTCATCTCCGTTTAACTAACAAATTTAAGCTAAACAAGTAGGCGACTCACCTACTTGCTTACTAAGTCCTTCAAGTCCATAATCTTCTCAATTTGACACAAAACATGTATACATGCGACCTTCTTAAGCGTTAGACGCACGTATAGCCCATTAACATGAGATTCAATCACTTTTGAAAGTTAGCGCCAATTCAACCAAACCATGTCATGTTTCCTTTGAATTGTACTAGTATTGTAAGGTGTGGGGTGTTACAGGGGAGATATTTAAACGATCCCTAAAAGTGTTCGAAAATGTTTCTCGAAATTGCTTGGAATCATAATTTTGATATATCAATTTCCAATGAGGTTTTCGAGCCCAATGTGCAAAGCGCCAAGGGCGCTCCTAAGTGTATTTTTTTGTGCAATTTTTTTGTTTGGTCCAGGGATTTTGGGACTTCTGCCTAAGTTTTCTAATATGTGAAAATACCTATACTTAGCCATATGTCACCTTCATATGGTACAATACATTCCCCAATACTCCCTCAAACACTTAGACAAATATTTCACTCCAAATTTCTAGTCCCAAAACTCATACAGATCTTAAGTATTTAACTTAAGATTCAAGTGTCCATTTAAAATCTTCATCAAGAATTCTCTTAAGCTAAGCTATATGTGTTTCAACCATTGGGTTCGTTCATGGTGCTCAAGCTTCCTTTTTACCTGAACTACATATTTCTAAGTTGATTTTACTTATGGTTCTTCTATTATGAATTTGAATTCAAACTATGTTGGGGTTTTTGTAAAAGTATAATTGTTTATGCATGCATTGATCTATGAATCTTAGATGTATCTTGAGATTTGATGAAGGTTTTTGATGTATATTGCATGAGGGTGTTACCAAGTGTTGGTAGATGGTTTTATGTTGAATTTACTTGCACTATTTCATTCTTAAATTGCATGGTTTTACACTAGAATTGTACATGCACCAAGTGTTTGATGAAATTTCCAGTTAATATATCTTGAGTTATTAAAGGCCTAATGCTTGGCATATGAGTTAAGTGACTTTATGATGATAAGAGGATGATATGTATGTTTGATTCCATGAGAAGTATATATTGTGTTGTGAGTTGACCACAACCAATTGAAGGGTGAGGCCCTAATCACCTAGATGGTGGTGGTAAGCCATCAACGAATTAAGGGGTTGGTAGCTCAATCATCTCGGATCGGGGGTGGAAAACCATCAACCAATTGATAAGTTGGTGCCTCAATAACCAGAGATTGGGGTGGTAGGCCATTAGCGAATTAAGAGGTTATTACTTCAATGACTTCTAAAGAGTGGCATACCTTAGATTGCAAGAGCTAAGTTGCTTGGTCTATGATGATGATCTATTTATACACATTTTATATGTTCTTTATGTAAGCATGTTTACTTCACGTATAACTCATGTATGTCATATTGCTAAATGTTTATCTATTACCTGATTATTTGTTTTAACTATGTTGCATATCTATTATTGCATTGGCATCCTGCATACATAGTACATTCAAATCTACTAACACATAATTTATGCCTACATGATGTTACCATATAGGAACTGGAGTCCCACATGATCCTCTTCCTCCTCCACGTAGTTAGTATGATATCTCTCAAAACAAGTTGGTGAGTCCCAACTTCGATGACATTTCTTGATTTATGCTATGCATAGACTCTCTTTTCTTTATTGTATGCATTGACTATTAGAGTCAGCTCGGTTACTTGTCTTGGTCCCTACTAAGTTCTATGTCTAAAGATGTTGCTGGACAAGTTATATAATGAAGCTATGAGGTTTGAGTCTTTTTATACTTTATGATATGAAAGATGTCCCATATCCTCGTTTATCCCTATTTACTATCTCTTGTTATTATATTAATGCTTCCACGACCAAGGATGTGTAATTATCACGACCACAAAGTTGCTCAAAAAATGTGCCTCAAAAGTGCCCATAATCATAATTTCTATATATCTGAAAATTTGTGTGTGATATCAAAAATCCAACTTCATATTCTTGTTCAAGGGGTCATTTTTAGTGGAAAACAGGTCTTACCCTGATTTAAGATAAAACTATTTGCAATTTTGATGTTCCAAAATATGATTTGCAGTGAGTTTTTTTACGTTCTTTGGCGCAATGCGCCAAGGGCACGCACTAGTGAAATTTTTTTGTCCAATTTTGACTTTGGTCCAAGACTTTTAAGTCTTGTACCTAAGTGTTTACAAATGTTAAAATACCTATACTTAGCCATTTTTCACCCTAATATCATTCTAAACATTTCCCAATACACATTCAAACACTAAGCCAAATATTTTACTAATAAACTCAAGTCTAAAAACCCTCTTCAGATCTAAGGATTTCCTCTCAATCTTTAAATCTCCATCTCCAATCTTCATTAAGTTAATCTTTAAAGTTAAGGGATGTGCATTTATCTCATAGGTTCATTTTACCCATGATACCTAAGCTCTTTTTACTCAAAACTACATGATTTGAAGTTAATTTATTCATGAGTCTTATTATTTATGAAATTCAGTACACAGTATGTTGGGGTTTATGAAAATGTGATTGTTTTACTATGTTTTGAGTTAGGTCTATTGTGAGAATTGATGAAGGTTTTTGGTACACATTGTTTGAAGGTGTTACCATATATCTGTTGATGGTCTTACACTTATTTATCTAGCATGATTTCATTCTTGAGTTGCATGATTTTACACGAGCATTACACACCCTCGAAGTGTTTGATAAAATGTCCGTTTATGGATTCTTGAGGAATCGAAGGTCCAACGTATGTCTTGTGTGTTGAATGAGTATATGATGATGAAATGATGATGGAATGATAAAGAAAAGGAAAATATGCGTACAATGATTAAAGGAGTATATGTGTATTTGTGTCTATATATATATATATATGTTATCCTTATATAGTTTTGGGGATGAGCAAGTCTAGCTCGGAGGGTTGTAGGCCTGGGTAACCTATTGAGAGGTTGGTAGCTTGATCGCTTGGCTTTGGGGTGGTAGGTCCAGGGAACCTTGTTGGCGGTTGGTACCCACCAACCTTGATAGGGAGTTTATACTTTGTCAACCTTGGTGGGAGGTTTGTACTCCATCAAGCTCAATGGAGGGTTTGTAATCCATCAACCTCACGAAGGGGTTCATACCTTATGCATCTATCCAAATGGGTGGTAGGCCTTGGGTTGCCCTATACTGGCCACTCATTACACTCATATTATGATATATATATAAGCATGATTTTACTTCAAGCTTCATTTATACATGCCATATTATTACCATGCTATTCACTATTTATGATTATGAATTTTGTATATGATGCCTACCTCTTGTTGCATTGAATCCAGGAAACTTAGTACATTCAAATGTCTTAACATATACTGTATGCCTACATGATGTCACCATGTAGGAACTGGTATACTTGATCATCTTTCTCATCCACGCAGCTAGTTTGACTTCTATAAAGCTTATTGTTGAGTCCTCCATTCTGTAGATGTTACTTATGATCTCTTGCTATGCATTAAGACTTTCTCTCTTTGACTTATGTAATGACTATGTGGGTGAGCCCAATTGCTTTGTCTTAGACCCCACTCTTCTCTAAGTAGTATAGGTGTTGTTGGACATGTTATGTATCTATGATATGATCTTTGACTCTATTGACTCTTGATGTTTATGTTATGGAAGGTTACCCTCAGTCCTAATTTTCCTTGTTTACATTTATCTCTTATTGAAGTTGTAATTGCTTCCGCGACCTAGGATGTGTAATGATATGCTATTAAGTTTGTTTGGTGTTCCTTCGGGTTCCCTATTCGCCAGTCATGTCTAGGGACTAGGCTTTCTTCGTGATAGTAATGATATGTAAAGAGGCTTTCTTGGGGTCCCCTCAGGTTCCCCATGTGCTATGTCACATCTAATCACTAGTCTTGGGTCATGACACATGCGGGTTTAGGTAGGGACTCTAATTGACCCTCCACTAGGAGCCTAATTTAGTTGTGAGTTGGTAAGCTCCACATTTTAATGGAGATTTTTTAGGATAATTATTTGTGTTCTATAGTTTGGTAAATATAGTCGGGGCCTTGCCCCAACAGTTTTAGTGACTCTCTTACTATGTGCATTCACCTTTATTATTGCAACCTTATCTGCTAGCTAGTACTTTATCTTTTAGTTTTTACCTGTCTTGATGTACATGATTTTTTGATGCCCAGGTTATAACCTAATTAGTCTAATATTAGTTTTTCAGACATTATGCTGCCCGATCTTTTCGCCCCTAGTTTACTTAACTAGAATGTCCAGTGGCTTACTTGGCAAATGATGGTATTGAGTGCCAGCCACGTCTCCCATTTTGGGGGGGGGGGAGTGAAAAATATGGTATAAGAGAAGGTCATGTCCTTGGGAGTCCACAATACCATGTCTAGCAGAGTCTTTGTTATGGGTATGTTGTGTACCACTCTTATAATCAAAAGGCTTCGAGGCATTTAGGGATAGTTATTATTCTTTCTTTTAATAGATCGTGCAATAGAGCAGAGTTAAAGGAACATATGAAATGTAAATCGTGCTTTGAGTTTTTATTTAATGGGTTGCCTACATTTAGAAGATGTTATAACATGGATAGATGTGGATTTGAGAGAAGGTACCAGTCATTCATTCCAGGGTTAGGGGAATGTAATTCTCATGGAGGTACACTGTAAGTCTCTAGTACCCATAGTAGCTTATTCACTAGTACCTGTTTAGGCACAAGGAGATCTAGTACCCCCAACCCCACTAGAGAATAGGGAGCAAAGGATAAAGAAGGAAATTTACCTACTAACAAGGATAGTTTCTATTCACGAGAGACAACTGGAGGTAAGAGCAGAAACTAGAAAGGATCAAAAACAAAGCTTGAAAGTACAAGAGTTTCTTCACTTGGCCTCTCTAGTATGTATACGATCCAATCCCACTGAGAATCCTAAGACTTCATGGACTATATGTATAGAGTATTGAGGGTGATGCATATTTCTATCACTAAGGCTATAGAGTTGTCCTTTTTTTAACTATGTGATATCACCATCTTCTAGTACGGGCAATGGGAGAGATCCAAAGGGCCAAATGAGTCTCCAGTAGTGCAGGAGTACTTCTCTAAGTTATTTCTAGCTCATTACATTCCATATGAGGTTTGGGAGGAATGTCTTGACTAATTTGTTAGTCTAAGGTAGGGGGATATGAGAATGTAAGAATATAACCTTAGGTTCAATTCATTGGCTATATATGCACCAAATATTACACTACCGTCCATGCCAGAGTTCATCGTTATATGGATATTTTTTGGGGTCATTTGATTAGAGACTATAGGATAGCCGTTTTATAGGATGGTGTAGATAATTCCCGCACATAGGCTTTTGCTCAGACGACAGAGGACCTTTCTCATCATATTCGAGATACCCGCAGATATAGGGAGAAAAATAGGAGGGCTCATACTATAGGGTCCTATAGGGAGTCATAGGGTGATTTTAGGCCCCTATTTCATCAATATTTGTCTCAATTAGTGTGTAGTTTCCCATAATAAATATAGGGCTAGTGATTTTATAAATAAATTCAGTCAAGGCCAGGGCAGAGTTTGGTCCATCTTAAGAGCCGCTGACAGGAGCGCTTTTCACAAATGACACAACCTAGTCCTCTATGTACACAAAGTGGTAAGCATCATATAGGAGGTAACACAATGGCTCCAGTCACATCTATAGCCATAGAGTTTAACCGATATTGATTCCACTAATAATCTTAGATGTTGGAGTCTTGTGGATGCGGATCAATGTCCTCAAGAGGAGGTAGGTTGTTATCCTTCCAATTATCATTTTGGTTCTGATTCAGAGTTGCATTCATCATGTTATTTGCATTATCATAGGCCATCCTTCTAAATGTTCTTTGGATCTCTAGGTCAATCAAAACCAAGGGAATGCTTTGACTTCGTGTGTTGGGCATTCACTACACCTACACCCTGGAATAGAACAAAAATAACAAAAAACATTAAATGAGGGAAATAAGGATTAATTATCTAGTCGTATTCCCTGGCAATGACGCCAAAATCAGGATGTTACCCAAGCTACACCTCCTTTTTGAAGGTTAAATTAGTCATTATCAAGATATATAACCTAAACAAGGCTAGGGGTGGATCCACAGGGAATAAAGTAGACCTAAAGAATTTAACGCAATTCGGGGGGATTAATCTATGTATCTCCAAAAAAGGCGAGGGCAGTCGTAAAAAAAAATGAAAATTAGTGCTACACTAAGAGAAGTGTGAATTCAATATGAAAAAGTAACTAGTTTATTATGTTCCCATGATTCTCTAACTTGGTATTACCAGATAATCGAAATCTTTTGTAATGTGTAGCATGAAGAATGGTAAGTTAAGCTTATCAAACCCTTTGACGCAGATGAGAGGTAAATTTTACTATGTGATTTGGTCCATCCCTATAGTGTGACATTACTAACCATTACCTATTGTTCCAGTACAACCTCCCTTGCCCTAGTTTTGTTGATTAGACAAGAAACATCAATTGAATATGGTTAATTAGTGTCTTTTCCTATACATTACTACCATGATCCCTTCAATAACTATAGTCGATTTCTAACACTGGCTACTGTTAAAAAGCATTCAAACCAAAGATAATCAATCAATACATGTGTGCAGACATTTCAAGAATTATAAATTATTTGATTTAATCTTGTTCGTTCTTTATGGTTCCCACAAATTTAGTTGTGTATTTATATACTCATGATTAGTATAGATGCAAGAATCACAAATTTAAATAACATAATTGAGAACTTACACAATAGAAATCAGAATGATAAATCCAAACTCTTCACCAAGAATCACAAGAATGAATTAAGCATGAAATAATGTTTCACAAGTGTTTCATTCAAGCCCTCTACTATCCTCTACTGCTTTATCATGTTCCTTCTTAACAATAACCTTAAAAGCGTATTTATAGTCATTGAAATGGAAAACCAAAATGAAATAGGAGAACTGGGGAGACAGGCTTTACGGGCATTTCTACGGGTCATCTAAAGTTCTATGGCCCATAGTCGGGCCTTTGTGGACTTCCTATGAGATTTTAGGGTTGATTTCTAAGACATCAATCTATAAGCTATATAAAGTTTTATGACCCATAAAGGATTTTGTCTGCTAACGTTTCTGCAACTCCCCAATTTCTGATTCTAAATGCACGAGACCAAGTCTAAGGCTCGTAAAATCATTTATGGCTTGTCTACATATTTGTAGACTTCGGTTTAGAAAATTAGCCTTCACTAGAGTTGTGTAACAAAATTGTTCTACAGCCCATGGAATTCTCTATGGCTAAAAAAGGTCTCGTGAAACCTCAACTTATGCAAGATCTTCATACTTAGTCCATAAATAGTGCCAACTAGTCCATATATAGTGCCAACCCTGTAATCCTACAAAGCAAACCTAAAAACTCATAAAATCAACTAACGTCACTTTGAGAACACACAAAATTCCATGTTTTTAAGTATTAAATATGTTGTATTTAGACAACACATCACCAACAGGATGTAAGACCTGACCCACATCCTCATATGAGCCATAGTACTCTGGTTATAAAAATTGTTTTACAACAAATGTCTAAATTCTTCCACCACATAGGCAAAGCTATGTATAACCCTAATGCATTAAAGTGTGAGAAAATGAGCAAAATGGGTGAAGTCAAGTTTGAAGGCATTGTTGATCCCATTGATGCTGAACAATGGCCGGAATGCATACAAAGGGTGCTTGAGCAATTACAGTGTATAGATATTGCCAAATTTATCTATGTTATCTCTCTATTACAAAAGGATGCTTATGATTGGTAGGTTAGGGTTTAAAATACAAAGTAAAACCTCTAAAATTTTTACTTGGGATGATTTTGTTAAGGAATTTCGTATAAAGTATGTTCCACCTCCCTACTGTGATGCTAAGAAAAAGAGTTTTAAAGTTTAGGTAAGAGACATGTCTATTGATGAATATCAATAAACATTTCTCGGGCTTTTTCATTATGTTAGAGATATATTAAAAAGAAGAAAGATAAGTGGAGGATATTTGAAGACGGTTTGAATTATTCTGTTGTGCTGTCAAAAACAGCAAATTTGATAGCTAAAACATGGGATTTTGTGTGTTCTTAATGTGACTTTTATGGGTTTTATGTGTTTTTATGTTTGTATTTATAGGAAAAGCAGGTTGGCACAATTTTGGGAAGAGTTGTCGATTTTGCTTGTTTTTGAAGACATACGAGACCCTTTACGAGTCATAACACAGTTTATGAGTTGTAGAGGTACCCTCATGGACATTTATAGTGCTGAAGCAAAAATTGATGTTCAGCAACATGAGCCCCAGTTATGACTCATAGGTCACTCTACGAGTTGTATTGAGGCATTTCATAGGAATTTCCAGTGTTGGACCAAAAGATGTTGATAAGACTATGAAAGGTCAATATGAGTCATAGATTAGACTACGACTCATGGTGAAGGTGTTTCATATTAGTAGGCTAAATAATTTAACAAGCTGAACATGAATGCTCGATTGTTACTAGAGACCCCTGTTATAAGTCATATCATGCGTCGACTAGTTTTTCTAATTAATATAGGGACTTATTTGTGGATAATATATATAGAATATTTAGGTTGTTAGCCTCAGTTTTGCATAGAGTAGAGGAGTTACACTTTCTAGCATAAAGAGCACGAAATTTCAGTAGTAATCCGTAGGGTTTATCTTTGGAGACAAAAATATTGGAGATTAAATTCACTTGTGGATTCATTACATCTTTCAAGCTTGAGATTATAAATACCAAGTAGGTTTTCTTGTTCTTTAATCTTCTTCGGTAAGTTATCAACTATGTCTTCATTATTTATTGTTTGTTTATTTGTCTATGATATGAGTAGCTAAACACACAACTTGGAATTGAGGGAACAATGAGAATCTAACTTAGAAAACCCACATATTTAGTATTTCTTCAAGTGGTTATTTGCATGTGTTAACCAACTCTCTTTATTTTGAATGCTTTCTATTAGTGGCCAACAACAGATTTTGCCTGGTATCATGATCCCTATCAAGGAAGTGATGAATAGGAAAAGTGTTTGGTGAATAGAATTTGATTGATTCCTTTATTTCTAATCAACCAAACCCAACCAACTGGAGGTTGACTAGGACTTTAGGTAATGGGTAGAATATCACATTATAGAGATGAGCCAAATCCTATAGTGAAGTTTGACCTTTGCCTTGATAAAAGGGTTGGAAGAACTTAAATTACCGTCCAGCATGCAATGTCCTACTTGACAATTATGTTATTTGTCGAATTTGAGTTAGTGAATCATGGGAAACATAATTATCTAAGTTGCTCTCTGTATTTATTGTCTCTCATTTTAGTTAGTTTAGACTATTTTTCTATCAATCATTTCAAACCACCCCTTTTTAGGAAATTGAGTTATTTAATACTTGTATTGACTATGGGTGAACCAATTCATAAAGTCTCTATATTTTCTATGTGATTCTACCCTAACATTGGTTATGTTTATTAGTTTGATGATTGCCTTGTCCTTAAAAGGCAGGTGTGTCTTGAGTGAATCAAAGAATTATGATGCCACTGTCGGGGAATAGGATGAGACTTTGATTATATTTATTAGTAGTTTAATTCAAGTGTTAAGTTCTTAATTCTTTTGTATTTTACTTTTGTTTTTGTTTTTGTTTGTTAGTTTTCTTTTGCAGGGTATATAGGTGTTGTATGCCCAATACAAGGAGTCAAGGCATTCTCTTAACTCTGATTATTTAGATATCTAACGGGTTACAAGAATAGTGGCTTAATCAAATGTAAATATTGTGGTTAGTGAAGCTATGAATTAGAATGTTGGTGTTGAAGAAAGGGAAGACAATCCACCACCCTTGGAGAATCGACTAAAATTTAGGGATTTCAATGAGAATACTTATCGATTTAACCAATATAGATTGAATCCTATGGCCATGGATATCACCACTACTGGCTGACACTAAGTTCATGGTTTCAAGTAATTGCTTCAAATGCTTCAAAACCTTGATTTGTTTG
>JAOTQJ010053727.1:76828-101300 GCA_025642045.1 Solanum sejunctum
GCCAAGCCAAGTTGCGCTGGTGGAGTAACCTATCTAAAGTGCCAAGAATATGGGAGAAATCATAGTGGCACATGTAGGAGAAACATGGGGGCATGATTTTGGTATGGTAATATGGTTCATAAGATTGTCGATTGTCCATATGCTAAAAGTTAAGTCAAGGGTGTTGGTGTTCAAGCTTTTCCTCCATGCGACAAGTGTGGAAACTACAATTTAGGAGATTGTTTGGCCGGTTTGTGTAGATAATTCGAGTGTGGTACAAAGGATCATAAGTCGAGACATTCTCAATGGGTTACTATTGATTATGAGAACGACCGTCGACGCTCTCAACCATATCCCTTTAGAGGTCACTAGACTTGGCATGGTGCTTCATAGCTATATTGAAGGTTTTTTATTGTGATGTGGATATATTGATAGATTTGGGTGCCACACTTCTTTTCATTACACTTTTTGTTGCCAAAAAGCTTTACATAAATCCCAAATTATTATGTGAGCTTTATGAAGTGTCTACCCCCGTTGGTGAGTCTATTGTATCTAAAAAAGTCTATAGAATTATCCCATGTTAATATTGAATAAACTCTAGCCTTGTGATTTTGTTGAATTAGATATGGAGTATTTTGATATCATTCTTAGGATGGATTGGATACATGCATATTATGCTTTCTTTGATTGTAGAACTCGTAAGGTTAAATTCCAATTCCCAAATGAGCTGCTCCTTTAGTGGGAAAGTTATAATCTGGTGGTCAATGATAGATTCAATTTTGTCCTAAATCCCAAAGGTTATTTTCTAAGGTTTCCTTTAACATATTGTGAGTATTAGGAAAGTGGAGTCTAAAGTCCCTCGTATTGAGTCAGTTTCGATGATCAATAAGTTTCTTGATATCTTTCCCGATGAGCTTCTCGATGCTCCTCCTATAAGGAAAATAGACATTAATATAGACCTCCTTCCCCATATATAATCCATTTTTATTCCCTCTTATTGTATGGCCCCAATGGAATTAAAAGAATTGAAGGATCAAATTGAGGAATTTATTAGAAAAGGGATTCATAAGGCCTAAAAAGTCAGCTTTGGGTGAACCAGTGTTGTTTGTGAAGAAGAAGGATAGTTCCTTAAGAGTATGCATTGATTACCATCAACTTAATAGGGTTACCATAAAGAACAAGTACCCTCTACCATGAATTTATAACCTTTTTGATCAACTTCAAGGGGCTAGTCACTTTTATAATATTGATCTTTGGTCCGGATACCACCAAGTGAAGGTGAAGGAGTGTGATATTAACAAGGTGGCTTTTTAGACTAGGTATGGGCATTTTGAATTTGTGATTGTGTCTTTTGGGTTGACTAATACACCAGATATATTTATATATATCATGAATAGGGTCTTACAACCCTACCTTGATATGTTTGTGGTGGTCTTTATTAACGATATATTGATTTATTCCCAAAGTGAGGAAAAACATGTGAATCACTTGAGGGTGGTGTTGCAAATCTTGAGAGATGAGAGGTTCTTTATTAAATATAAAAAGTGTGAATTTTTGTTAAAGAAGGTTGCGTTTGTAGGCTATGTGATGCCAGCTGATGCCATTAAGGTGGATGCTAAGAAGAAAGAGGTGATAAGAAATTAGCCTAGGTCCTTAACCTCAATGGATATTAGAAGTTCTGTAGGTCTAGCGGGTTACTACCAGAGGTTTGTGAGTGGTGTCTCTTCTATTCTTGTCCCTAATATGCAATATCATCCCGGCAAAGCTAATATAGTGGCTGATGCTTTAAGTAGAGTGTTCATAGGTATGTTACCTTATATTGATGATGGTGAAAAGAAGGTGGCTAGATAAGATCACCAGTTAGCTAGGCTAGTGGTAGGTTGAATGAAGTTTGAAATAGTCAGTGATTATTGATGGTTGCAATCTTCTTTGGTGGAGGAAGTCAAGTCAAAACAAGACCTTGATCCCACCTTGCTAGAGTTAAAGGCCTTAGTAAAAGATGGTAAAATGGAGGTTTTCTCCTAAGGGGGAGACGGTGCCCTTAGGGAACAGTGTAGATTATGTGTGCCTAATGTTGATTACTTGAGGAAGTAGTATTTTAAAGAGGCTCATAGTTCACCCTATTATATTCACCCTGGTTCCACAAAATTGTATTGAGATTTGACGAAGATTTATCAATGGGCTGGTTTTAATTGGACCAAACTTAGCAATGGATAGAATGGAGGGAGTGAAGCTTACAAAGGGAAAGGTTGAGAAAGGCTCAAAGTAGACAAAAGTCATATTCTAATGGGAGGAGAGATCTTGAGTTCAAAGTTGGTGGTTGGGTTTACTTGAAGGTATCATCCATGAAGGGTGTGATCAGATTTGGCAAGAAGGGTAAATTGAGCCCAAGGTTTATAGGTCCTTATAGAATTTTGAAGAGTTTGTAAGGTTTTCATATAAATTGGAGTTGCCTATGGAGATGGATATGGTTCATCTGGTCTTCCATGTGTCCATGTTGAGTAGATGCGTTGGTGATCCAAGTGCTCTTGTTCCCTTAGAGTATGTGGGTGTGATGGAAGCTAATTTGACCTATGAGGATGTCTTAGTAGGGATAAGATAGATAAGTGAAAAGGTTGAGGAAAAAAAGATGTAGCACCCATCCAGGTCCTTTGCGAGAATCAACAAGTCGAATATGTCACTAGGGAAGCCAAAGTGGTTTTTGAAAATCTGACTTTATATTCACGATCATTGGGCAAAATTGATTAGGAAATAGGTATAATGCTGATTTTTGAAGACCCTTAGAAAAAATTAATTTCGGGTAATTTTTGAATTCCAGTGGCTATCAGCGCACAGGCCAGATGCGCCTGGGGCGCGAACTAGTATCTCCTGCGGGGCGCGTCACACCTGGGGTGTGAATTAATACAAATTTTTCGTCAGTTTTTTTTTCGTCCAATGGAATTGTGGTAATAGCATAGTGCCTATTTAAACATAAAATCTCCCATACTTAGTCATTTTTCAACTCTATAACTCTCAAAACCCTCTCTAAAACCTCTTTAAGAATCTATCAATTCTCTCATTCAAATTTAAGGATCTCAAGTCAATTTATGATCTCAAGGATTCATTTCAAGCTTTAATAATACTTCAAGATTGTCTTTATCCATAGGGCTGTCACCCAAGGAGTCTAATCTTCTCTTTTTATGAAAATTGCATAAATTTATGTTGTATTACTTATAGATATCTCTTATTATGAATTATGAATGAAAGTTATGTTTTGGTTTAATTAAGTATTGTTGATTATGCATGAATAACTATTTTAAGCTTACACTATGAGTTGATTTATGTTTATTGAGATTATGCATGATATGAGCTTTGAGAGCTATGAACTATGGTAAACTTTTGATATGGATTTCATGATACCCAAATTGGGGTGTTACTACAATATTTGTGGGTTGATTTTGAATTGATTTTACTCACTTTATTTCACTCTTGAATAGTATGATTTTGAACAAGTATCTTGAACCCACCATATTTTTGATAAAATGTCATGTCAAGAATTCTCAAGTTGTTGATGATATATTGCATGATTTACAAGTCTAGTGACTTCATGATGATTATTGGCTTTCAAGCATTTATTGAAGTCATGAAAAGTATCTATGATGTTACAAGTTCCAAGTTAAGAACCATTTCAAGACTTTTATCTCTTTTGAGCCATTCATGTTAAAGCAAGGGTTCATGTACTATTATTATTATTGCTCTCATGTTTCAAGTTAGGCTCACTATTAGAGGTGAACAAGTTTAAGGGCTACTCATGTCATGCTTCCATGTTTCCTACAAGTTATTAGGATTATGATTATTTCAAGTATTTCATGGGATTAGACGTATCACAGATGGAACAAATATCGACGTGGACTAACTTCACCTGTCCTTAAACTATATGCCACCATAGAATTACTCATTGACCTTATACTAGTGGATCCATCTATTGCACTTTATCATTAAATCATTTTCGAGATTGATCATGTTCCCCTAAGGAGGTTTGCTTTATACAAAATGGGTCATGTTCCCATAAGGTGAAGTATGGTTCACCTTGGCAAGTAGACCACCTCTGTCATGACCCAAGCCTATAGCCTAGTCGTGACCAGTGAACTCGAAGGAAACCCAATAAAGCCTCATAGCATATCATTACACATCCTTGGTCGCAGAAGCAATTAAAATTATAATAAGAGATAAGCATAATCAAGGGGAACTGGGACTAAGGGTAAACTTACATATCATAAACATCAAGACCAAGAGAGTCAATACTCTTTAGCATAGATACATAACATGTCCAATAATACCTGTACTATATAGGTAAGAGCGGAACCGAAGACAAGCAACCGGGCTCACCCTCACAGATAATGTATACATAAAAGAATTTTGAATATAGTTTAGAACATAGCATAAGATCACAAACAACATCCACGGAATAGAGGACTCACCAACAAGCTTGAGTGAAAACCGTACAAGCCACGTGGGTGGAGATGCTCAAGTGGGGCTCTAGTTCCTATATGGTGAAATCATGTAGGAATATAGTATGTATTAGTACGTTTAAATTTACTAAGTATGTAGGATGTAATGCAACAAAATCTAGGCAATATTGTCAAAACGCATAATGATAAGCAATAGATACCATAATAGCAATATGGCATGTATGATCAATACTTAAGTAAATCATGCTTTGTAAATTATTCAATTTGTATAGATCATAATACATAAGTGTGGGAAGAGACCTTAACCGACATTGAATAGAATTAAGCGAGCAGCAACTCGGAATCCTAATGATTATCCCTCACCAGTAAAAAAGTGGAACTCTTACCAAGGTAAACCATATTTTACCTTACGGGAGCGTGTCCCCTTACAAAGAAGAAACCTTCCTTATGGGAGCCCATCCCTTTTCGGAGAGAATTTTATGAGTAATTTCACCTTATCGGTGCCCGTTCCATTTCGGATAAGAAACCTTCCTTATGGGAGCCCATCCCTTTTCGAAGAGGATTTTATAAGTAATTTCATCTTATGAGTGCCCGTCCCCTTTCAGATCAAGTGGTCTTCCTTACAGGAGCCTATCCATTTTAGGAGAGGATTTTATGAATAATTTCACATTACGGGAATCTATCCCCTTCTGGATCAGGTAGCATTTCTTACAGGATCCTGTTCCCTTTTGGATCAAGCATTTAATAGAAGGGTGTAGGAAATTAATCAACTAGTATAACAAAGGTATGACATAGTACTATAGTGGCACCTAGTTAAAGGAAATAGAGCAAACGCTCCATCCATTGGTGCTAAGTCCAATCCCATAGAATATATAAGATAATCACGCTTTATTAACTTGCAATAAAGATAGAGACACGACATGAGTAGCTCATAACATCGTTGACCTCAAAAGGTGAACCTAACTTCAAACATAAGAATGGATCATCATCGACATTACCTTTAGCATTAACATTAACATCAATGGCTTATAAGAGGTATAATCTTAGAAAAAGGGGCTTAATATGACCCTTCAACATCATCAATATTTTCAAGATTTAAAGACATCTTTAGAAAGCTCATAATCATCATAGAGTCGCTTGAACTATAACTCAACCATTAGATCATCAAAATATAAAAAATCCTTAAAAGGCATTTTCTCAAACATTTGGCGAATGTAATTCTAGTGTAAAACCATAATTGAAAGTTCGATTTATAACCTTTAATAGATACTTGGTAGTACCCTTAAGCAATATATGTCACGCCCCAAAGTCCCATTAGGGCGAACTGGCACCCGTTGCCGATAAAGCTCGAGAGAAACTTGTAACTATGCGCTTTCTATATACACTATAAGGGGTTTCTGCGTTTGACATACCTTTAATAATATAAACAGTGATAACAAGTCAAAAGTAAATGCATATGACTAGACCATTAGCGCCACGGTATTTAAAGTATGAGACATGACTGCACTTTACTTTACATAGTCTACAAAGCTTCTAGATAAAGAAAAACATCTGATAAGGGTTAGGACAAGCCCCGCCTCAACTATCTATACAATATAAGAATATAAGCTCTAGACATACAGAAAGCCTCGAAGTAACAGGGAGTTTGGCAACAGCAGCTGCATATCCTATACTCCTACTAGGAGATCTACTAGAACCTGTACCTGCAGCATGAAATGCAGGTCCCTTGTAAGGGACATTAGTACAAGATAATGTACTGAGTATGTGAGACAGGAAACACTGCATATGAAGTAACAATTTAAATGAAACTATACACTGGTGCAACATAACAGACCACCTTTAGTTGTATTGTGGGATCATGTACTTTATGTTCTTTATATTATAGTACCTTTATTGTAAAATCTGTGCACAACTATAAAACGAATGACCAACTGATCAGTGGTAAAATTGTATCAGGCTTATCCCTAGCTATGTATTACTTAACCCCTCGGGCTATCCCCCATGATAGGATTGTCCCTGGCTAGGTGCTATCGCCACCTCTTAGGCTACCACCTATCAAAAACTATATATTTTATCTTTTAATTACCTTTGATATGATTCTTTTGGTGGCCATAATATTAGAGTTGTAGGACTGTATATGTAGCATGTGACATGTGGATAATCACATATGACAATATGACAATGAACAGAGTACATTACACAAATTATGTAATGCGTATGAAATGGAATGACTCATGAACTTTATTTTGTAATAGGAACTTATGTAACTTGGTATCCAAGCATGTATGCAGATTTGAAGGTTACGATATATTGAATCATATCAACATGTAAAAGAGTGGATCTATGTTTCGTGCCAAGTAATACTAAATCAAGTAACCTTACATACCTCATTGTATGACCTCATTACTACCTCGAGATAACCTTTTCTTACTCCAAATACTTATCTACAACATAGTAGGTGATAAAACTAGCATTAATAGCCAATATATGCACCTTGGCATCCCAATCATATAAGAAAACAATACATGGGCAGCAAGCGGGTGATTATAAATCTGAGCGTATTCCTTTAACCTTTCTTCCCCTAATCATATTTTCTAATACATATTAGCATGTACACATCATTTACAGCCTATTTTAATGTCATAATAGTCTTACAACAGCCCACAAAGCACAACACATTACAATTCCATACAATCTAGAAATGGACAGCATAATGTTACCTTCCTTCGCTACATTTCGACGTCGACAACTCCAAACTTATTCCAAGTTTAACCATACTGTTCCAGCAACAATTACACATATAAACAGACCTAAAACAGTCTTATAATAACACTTAATAAGTCATGAAGGACGTTAGCTAATAGCCTTACATACAATAGCCCGCAAGTTCCAATCAACATGACGCTTAAGATAACACAATAAAATGCGCTTGTTAAGCGAAACCAAAATCAGGGCAGTAAACTTAGGGTGATATTATACCTCAAACCATGTAGAGAAAACCAATTTATCTTCATAATACAGCCCATAAATCATAGAGAAGTCACTAATACAAAAATAAAATGTGCAGCAACTTTCGGAACATAATCTGTCCAGATTTTCCAGCAGAAACATACTACCATATACTTCTTGTTTTTCATAAGAAAATCATACTAAACATGTGTAAACTTACTTACCACTTATTTAAAGGTGTAGGTCTTCTCCAAGAACCCTAGGAGAGTTGTTTAGCTACTTTACAAGGTGAAGAAAAGTTGAGAGAACTTTGAAGACAAATCAGTTTTTTTTTTTTCAGTTCACATGAACAATGAATTGTGGAGCTGCTTTGGAGCCCTTTATAATGGGGTATTTGGCCGACCTTCCCTTTACATTTTGACCATCTTAAACTACACATTAATAAGCTGCTTATCCACCAGCTTGGCCTTCACACTTGGGCCTAAATGGGTCTCCAAGTTGGTGGGCTTGGGCTGCCTATTTTCCTATTTTCTTTTCACTTAGTTTTGGGCCGAAATTGTTAAGTGTGTTGTAATGTCTTTGGGACCATTTTGTTATACATATTAGGCTGAAAATGTATCCCATTTATGATTCTAAAACATGGGCTAAAGTCACACCCTTACACAGACTTTATTCATAATCGGACTTGGATTAATTCAATATCGAGCCTCGTCTCTGTTTAGCTTCCAAATTTAACCTAAGCAAGTAGGTGATTCACCTTCTAGCTTCCTAAGTCCTACAACCTCCTAAATTCTCTTACTTCATTTAAGGACGTAATCTACTCAATTTGACAGAAAATATGTAGCACTCAACCCTTTTAATTGTTAGACGCACATATAGCCCATTAACACGAGATTCAAGCACTTTTAAAATTTAGCGCCAATTTGTCCAAGCCATGTCATATTTCATTTGAATTGTACTAGTAGTGCAAGGTGTGGGGTGTTACATCTTCCCCCTCTTAGGAACATTCATCCTCGAAAGTTAGCACAATTGGATAGCTTAACCATGTTTAAACCTATACTTACCCAAACTTTTGACAGCATATTAAGTCTTCAATCACATGTACCTATTAGTGTCCCAATTTTGTGTGTTGGACTTCCTTTTTAGCTTCAAGTAAGTAAGGGTATTTTGATTTCGTTGGGTCCATAGCCTCCCATGTTATGTTTTCTGCTTGCTGATTCCTCCAAAGTACTTTAACTAAAGCTATTTCTTTGTTCCTTAGGTTCTTAACTTGACAATCTAGAGTTGCAACAGGTACCTCTTCATAGGTGAGATCATCTGTAACCTGCACATCCTCAATAGGAGTGATACGGGATGGGTCACCTATGCATTCCAACTACATTTAAAGTCCAAAGCACAAGCTCGCAACATATCTTCAAGTATTTGAATGGTTCATTTTGGTTGACCGTCTGTTTGAGGGTGGAATGTTGTACTCAAATTCACTTGTGTCCCTAAACTCCGCTGGAAGAACTTCCAAAACTTTATAGTGAATTGAGCACCTAGATCAAATATAATGGAGATTGGGACTCCATGTAGACTGACTATCTTTTTGAGGTACAGCTTGGCATACGCTTCAGCTGTATAATCACTCCTCACTGGCAAGAAGTGTGCTGACTTTGTGAGTTTATCAACTATTACCCATATGGAGTCAAACTTCTGAGTTGAGTGAGGCAAACCTGTAACAAAATCCATGTTAATCATATCCCACTTCCAAGTTGGAAGCTCTATACACATCATATAACCTCCTAGCTTTTGGTGTTGGACTTTCACTTGTTGGCAATTTGGACATTGGGCTACAAATTCTTCAAGGTCCTTTTTCATGTTTCCCCACCAAAACATTCCCTTCAAGTCATGGTACATCTTAGTTGATCTTGGATGGATGGAATATCAGGAATGATAGGCTTCTTCCATTATTCTCTTTCTTAATCCATTAATATCAGGCACACACAATCTATTTTGGCAGTAAAGTACTCTATTTTGTGCAAGATCAAAGCCTTTTATGGTACCCTGACTCACCTTTTCCTTAAGCTGTCATAGAATAGGATCCTCTAACTATTTTTCTTTCACATCCATTACCAATGTAGACTCCACAACATTATTCACAATAACCACTTCCTTTGGAGTTTCAAGAAGATGAACCCCCAAAGTGGTTAGCTAACGTAGATCCCTAGTCAATCCTTGTCTTACCATATCTTGATCGCTAGTCTTCATGATTTCCTTACGACTCAGAGCATCTGCTACAACATTTGCCTTCCCCGGATGGTACAACATATCAACGTCGTAATCCTTTATTAGCTCTATCCATCTCCACTATCTTAAGTTTAGGTCTTTCTACTTACAAAAGTGTTGTAGACTCTTATGATCAGTATATATGTCAATATGGACCCCATACAAATAGTGGCGCCATATTTTCAAAGCTCGTACAACTGCTGCTAGCTCAAGATCTTGAGTTGGGTAGTTTTTCTCATGGGGTCATAGCCGTCAGGATGCATAAGCAATTAGCCTACCATTCTGTGTCAGTACACACCCTAAGCCAACTCCTGAAGCATCGCAATACACTGCATACCCCTCAGTACCCTCTAGAAATACTAGCACAGGTGCACAAGTTACCTTATTTTGTAGCTCCTAGAAGCTTCTTTCACATGCATCATTCCATTAGAACTTGGTTACCTTTTGTGTTAGCTTTGTTAGGGGTTCAGAAATAGAAGAAAAGCCATCAACAAACCTCCTATAATAGCCTGCCAAGCCTAGGAAGCTCCAAACTTCCATGAGTGTTGTTGGTCTTGGCCAATCTTTCAGAGCTTTTATCTTTTGTGAATCAACCCTTATTCCCTCATCAGACACAATATGACCTAAGAATGCCACTGACTTTAGCTAAAATTCACAGTTATAAAATTTGGAATACAACTGTCGATCACAAAGAACCTGTAGCACCTGTCGTATGTGATCTTCGTGGTCCTATTCTGCTCTTGAATATGCCAAAATGTCATTCATAACTGCTATCACAAACACATCCAAGAATCGATTGAATACCCTATTCATCAGATCCATAAAAACTACTGGTGCATTCGTTAGGCCAAATGACATAACAAGAAATTCAAAGTGACCATAGCGTGTTCTAAAAGCTGTCTTGGGTATATATTGCTCCTTCACCCTCACTTGGTAATAACCTGATCTCAAATCAATTTTTGAAAAGCACTTGGCACCCTTTAACTAATCAAATGAGTCATCAATCCTTGGGAAGAGGTATTTATTCTTAATTGTCACCTTATTCAATTGTCGATAGTCGACACACATTCTCAAGGTGCCATCCATTTTGCGTACAAATAACACTGGTGCACCCTAGGGGGATACACTAGGTCTTATAAAACCCTTATCCAGTAAATCTTTTAACTGCTCTTTTAATTCTCGCAATTCTGCTGGAGCCATTCTATATGGAAGGATATAAATAGGTTGAGTTCCTAGAAGTAATTCAATACCAAAATCTATTTCTGGTTCAGGAAGTAAGCCTGGGAGTTCTTCAGGGAACACCTCAACAAATTCATTCACTACTGGAATTAACTGAAGAGTTGGTGATTCTGTCTCTATATCCCTTACTCTAACTAAATGACATATATACCCCTTGGATATCATCTTTCTAGCCTTAAAATAAAAGATAAACTTCCCCTTTGGTGCCCCAACATTGCCTTTCCATTCAATAACTACCTCATTTGGAAAGTGGAAGTACACTTTCTTAGTTCAGCAATCCATAGTGGCATAACAAGAAGCTAACCAATCCATGCCCATTATAACATTAAACTCTATCATATCTTACTCAATAAGATCAGCTAATGTGTCACAGTCACAAACAGTTACTATACAGTCATAATAAACTCTTCTAGCCATAATAGATTCATCGGTTGGTGTAGACACTTCAAATGGTTTGTTCAATAATTTGGGTGTTCTTTTAAGCCAGCAACTAGTGGGGTGGTGTATGGTAGTGTAGAAACTGGGTCAATTAATGCATATACATTATGTGAATAGATGGATAACGTACCTATGACCACATTAGGTGAAGCTTCAAACTTCTGCCGACTCTCTAATGCATAAGTGCGATTCTAGACCCCACTAGAGCTAGTTGTCCCTCTAACACATCTACCATGACCCATAGGTGCTTGCCGACCCCTACCTACTGGAGTAAATGATGATGATGATGCAACAACTGACCAAGTAGATTATGCCATACTACCAATATGTCTCCTTGGGCAATCCCTTATCATGTGCCCTGGCATACCACACCAATAGAAAACATTTGTCCCAATGCGACATATACTCGGAGGACTGCTTCCACACTATTTACAAAGTTGCCTAGGTGTCATTTGCTGTCCTGCTGAATATCTTGTTATCCGTGTACCTTGTCCCTCTCCTCGCTAACCAAACTGATTACTTCTAGGAAATAAAAGTGGTGTTGGAACACTGGCTATAGAGTAGGAGGATGATGGCCTAGGCGGTATATTCGAAAATCGAGGCCTAAGGTCACATTGATGTAAACTGCCCTGTAGATCTAGCTCTTTTGGCCTACCCCCTCTCCAACTCTTGTATCCTTCTCCTCTGCCTATGATCCTTCAATTTCTATGCAAAAGCCTGCATTTTGTCTATGTCTATATCTTTGTTCAAGGAAGCAATGGTGCAGTCTCTGACCAGCTACGTATCTAACCTATCTATATATCAGTGAACCTTGTCGGCCATTTTAGCATCTATATTAGAAGCATATCTTTCAAGGGAATTAAATTCAAGGTTATACTCCCTCACACTCATATTCCCTTGGTAGAGATTTAAGAATTGGTCTGCACGATCCTCTTGGATCTCTAATGGCAAATAATGGTCAAGAAATGTCTCTTTGAACTCCGCCCAGGTAGTTAGAGGTGCATCTATACCCTTAAATTTCTTCCAAGCTTCATACCACAATATAGCCACACGTTAAGCCTATATGTCACTAACTCGACAACTTCTGTACCACTCATGTGCATAACATCTAAGGTATGCTAAATCTGATCAATAAAGTCTTGGGGGGCTTCATTAGGATCTGACCTAGTGAAAGATAGAGGGTCCAAATTAAGAAAATCATGTATCCTTGTGCCAACGGCCCTATTTGTACCACCTGTACCCATAACTGGACCTTCCTGCCTTTGACCTTGACAAGCAACTATTCGAGTCAATAGTTGGACTATATTTCTCAGATCCTGCATGGTAGCATCAATAGGTAGTTTTAGAGGAATTTCACTACTCTCGGGTTCATCAGGAACTGGAGGAGTTAGAGATGACTATGACAAAGACTCTTCTTGAACCTCATCTCGTTGTCTCACCTGGCTGGGTATACCAACCACCACCTCTATTCCCTTCCCTTTACCTTTATTCTGCCTTGTTTCTGGAATACTTGCATTACAAAACAATTTAGGAATTAGAAATAATACACCTATTACACTTGACTTTATGGCACGATCCAAAAAATGGAAAGAAAGTAATAACTCCTAAATGCCACGTAGCCTCTTGCTTATAAATGTGGTGTACAACACATCGATAAACAAGATTCTATATAGACACGACTTTGTAGACTCCCTAGGATGACCCGCTCTGATACCACTTTTGTCACTCCCCAAAGTCCTATTAGGGCGAACTGGCACTCATTGCCGATAAGGCTCGGGAGAACCAACATGTAACTATGTGCTTTCTCTATATACTATAAGAGGTTTCTGAGTATAACATGCCTTTAAGAAGATAAATAGTGATAATAAGTCAAAAGAAAATGTATATGATTAGGCCGTTAGGGCCACAGTATTTTAAGTACTAGACATGACCACACTTTACATAGTCTACAAAGCCTATAGATAAGGTAAAACATCTGAAAGGGTCAGGACTGGCCCTGCCTCAACTATCTATACAATATAAGCATATAAGCTCTAGACATACACAAAGCCCTGAAGTAACCTGGAGCTTGGCAAAAGCAACTGGATATCCTGTACTCCTACTAGGGAGATCTATTAGCACCTATACCTATAGTATGTAATGTAGGTCCCCTATAAGGAACATCAGTACAAGATAATGTACTGAGTATGTAATGCAGGAAACACTGCATATGAAGTAACAATTTAAATGAAACTGTACACTGGTGCAACATAACAGACCCCTTTAGTTGTACTGTAGGATCACGTACTGTCTGTTCTTCATATTACTGTACCTTTATTGTAAAGTCTTTGCACAACAGTAAAATAAATGACCAACTGATTAGTGGTGAAACTATATCAGGTTCGTCCCTGGCTATGTTTTATTTAACCCCTCGGGCTACCCCTCATGATAGGATCGCCCCTGGCTAGGTGCTATCTCCATCCCTCGGGCTACCACCTATCAAAAACTGTATATTTTATCTTTTAATTACCCTTGAGATGATTCTTTTTGGTGTCCATAATATTGGAGCTATAGGAGTATATATGTAGCATGTGACATGTGGATAATTACATAAGACAATATGATAGTGAAAAGAGTACATTACACAAATGATGAAATGCTTATGAAATAGAACAACTCATTAACTTTATTTTGTAACAGGAACTCATGTAACTTGGTAGCCAAGCATGTAGGCAGATTTGAAGGTGACTATCTATGGAATCATATGAATATGTAAAAGAGTGGAGATGTGGTTAATAGTTGTGTTGGAGTTGGTGAGTGCCTTTCTGTGCCAAGGAAGGATCTATGTTTCATGCCAAGTAATACGTAATCAAGTAACCTTACATACCTCGTTGTATGACCTCGTTAATATCCTGAGATAACCTTCCCTTACTCCAAATACTTATCTACAACATAGTAGGTGGTAAAACTAGCATTAATATCTAAAAGGCAGTAGATACACCTTGTCATCCCAATCACATAAGAAAACAATACATGGGCAGCAAGCGGGTGATTATAAACTCGAGCGTATTTGTTTAAACTTTCCGCCCCTAATCATATTTTCTAATAAATATTAGCATCTACACATCATGTAAAGCCTATTTTAATGTCGTAACAGTCTTACAATAGCCCACAAAGCACAACACATCACAATTCCATACAATCTAGAAATGGATAGCATAACATTACCTTTCTTCACTATATTTTGATGTCGACAACCCCAAACTTATTCCAAATTTAACTAAACTGTTCCAGCAATAGTTGCACATATAAATAGACCTAAAAAACATTATTATAACAGCACTTAAGAATTCATGAAGCATGTGAGCTAATATCCTTACATACAATAGCCTGCAAGTTCCAATCAACATGACACTTAAGATAACACAATAAAACGCGCTTGTTAAGTGAAATCAAAATCAGGACAACACCCTTATACACGCTTGTTAAAAGAAACCAAAATTAGGGCAGCAATCTTAAGGTGATGTTTATAACTCAAACCATGTTAATAACACCAAGATATCTTCATAATATAGCCTACAAACCATAGAGAAGTCACTAAAACAAAAGGAAAATATGCAGCAACTTTCAAAACAGAATCTGTCCAGATTTTCCAGCACAAACATACTAGCATATACTTCTTTTTTTTCCATAAGAAAACCATACTAAACACATGTGTAAACTTACTTACCTCTTACTTATAGGTGTAGGTCTTCTTGAAGAACCCTAGAAGAGTTGTTTAGCTACTTTACAAGGTGAAGAAAAGTTGAGAGAACTTTGAAGACAAATCTGTTTGTTTGTTTTTTGAGTTCAAGTGAACAATGAATTGTGGAGCTGCTTTGGAGCCCTTTATAAAGCTATCTTCTGCCTACCTTACCTTAACATTTGAACATATTAAAGAACACATTAATAAGCTACTTATCCACCAACTTGTCCCTCACACTTGGGCCTAAATGGGTCTCCAATTTGATGGGCTTGGGCTGCCTACTTTCCAACCTTCTTTTCACTTAGTTTTGGGCCCAAATTGTTAAGTGTGTTGTGATGTCTTGAGGACCTTTTTGTTATACTTCTTAGGCTAAAAATGTATCCAATTTATGATGCTAAAACATCAGCCAAAGTCACACCCTTCCACGGACTTTATTCATAATCGAATTTGGAGAAATTCAACGTTAAGCCTCGTCTGCGTTTAGCTTGCAAATTTAAGCTAAGCAAGTAAGTGATTCACCTGCGAGCTTCCTAAGTCCTACAAGCACCTCAATTCTCTTACTTCATTTAAGGCCATAATCTACATAATTCGACACAAAACATATATACACTCAACCCTCTTAAGCGTTAGACGCACATATAGACCATTAACACGATATTCAAGAACTTTTAAAATTTAGCGCCAATTTGTACAAGCCATGTCATGTTTCTTTTGAATTGTACTAGTAGTGAAAGTTGTAGGGTGTTACAGTATACATCAATACCTTTCATTAAATCTTACAACATATCTTAGATTATACCTCAAGCCATGCTAAAACAATCATAATTTCATAAACCCCAGTATAGTATGTAGTGAATTTCATAATAAATAAGACCCATGAATAAATCAACTTTAAATCAAGCAATTTTAAGTTAAAGGAGACTTGGGCATCACAGGTGACAAGAATACATGAAATAAACCCACATATATTAGCTTCGAGCTGATCATAGTAAAGATTGGAGATGGAAACTTAAAGCTTTGAAGAAAAACCTTGAAGGAGAACCTTAGCTTGAGATGAGGGTTTGGGACTTCAATCTTTAGAGAAATATAAGACTAAGAGTTTAAGTGTGTATTTGGAAATGTTTAGGATGATATGAGGGTGAAATAAGGCTAAGTATAGGTAAAACCAAGAATGGGAACCCTTGGGACCAAGACATAAAAGTCTTGGACTGAGACAATCAACTAGGAAAACTTAACACTACCTTGTGATAGAGGCACGTCGCGTAGCTGTCGCGGACTGCCTCTGGAAATTGAAATTTTAGAAAAATTAAATTTTTCTACGGTTGCTCTAAAATCAGTGTTGGACCCTTTTCCCCCATAATTTGGACCCCCTTAACAAGATTATATGAAGTCGGATTTTTGAAATAACAAATGAATTTTGAGATACATGCAAATTAAAATTCTGGGCATGCCCAATGCACATTTTTGGGCACTTTTTGGAGTCGTTACAATATCTCCCCCATGGGACATTCATCCACGAATGTGAAAGAGATGTATAAGACAAGAGTAATCATCAAAAAATCATCCCCAACAAAAATGCAACATAATATGTAAAACACCATTTTTAAAATCTCAATCATAAGTGTAAAATCATCATAAACTTGTCAACATAAACATGAATGCATGTAAATGACATAGGGGCTAGGACGTAGGATTGGAAATCATAAAAAGGACTTGATGTGTCATCATAAGCTTAAGTAGAACTGAAAGAGATATGGATAATATTTTTCCATGCCCGCTCCCCGAGAGACACTTTCGACTAGACAAACCCTCCAAAGAGCCTGAATGGACACCACATCCTTATCAATCAACTTCTTCCACCCTTCCATCAAATGCATCCACCAGGACCCTTTCCTAAGTCAACTAATCCCCCACAACACTTGCACCCTTTAGGAGTTCCATAGCACTAGAATCATCAACACATCCCTTTAATCTAGAAGCATGAAGAACTGGATAAACCATCACCATAACCAAAGGAAACTCACAACTATATGCAACCTTACCAATCTTCCTCTACACTCTAAAACTCACGACCAAAACTCATTTTCAATCTTAACCACACTTGGTCAACTTGGTACCATTAACTACCATCTCCCCCTTGGGATATACCTCCACTCAACCATCCCTCAATAAGACCTCCAACTCTTTCAAGACCAAAATAAAAGCCCTATTTAAGTAGGCCCCTTTCAACCATAAAAGATTCGGAACCATCAAAGCAACTACACCATCACTCTCAAGCTCACCCAACTTAGTCAATTGGTGAACTTCTCTATCCATCTTCTTGTTATCTTTTATTCACACCTATCATATTTAGCAAACAATCTCTCATCCCCCAAGACATGCAACACTGCCTCAAAATGATTCACAAGCTCTAGCTAAATTAATGCTCCAGCTCTAGAGACCACCACAAATATGTCATAGTAGTGTTTTAAGACCCTATTTATGAAACTTACAAACATAGCCAGTGCATAAGACAACCAAACAACTCAACCAATACCAAAAAGTTCACCTCCAAGCCCAAAAGGACACCGAGAGACATTATCTACCCTCATCCTCACTTGGGACAAAATTCGAACCAAAATTCAATCTTAATGATGTGACTAGCCCATTGAAGTTGATCGAATCAATTGTCTTTCCCTAGCCATCATATTACAGCCTTACAAGATCTACACTTATTAGAAGCATGATATACATGTAGCAAACCACCTTTAGACCTCCAATCCATCAACCAAACTCAATCAAGATTGCAAGATAAGACTTTATGAAATAAGAACATAGGGTAACCTTTATAAGACTTTCTAGCATCATCAGACCAACATAATCAAATCTTACTAGCAACAAAGAAACAATGAAAGTTATACCGACTCTAGAACCATCAAAGCATGCTCAATAAAAATCAAGGAAAATCTCTAACTTACCGGTAGTATCATCGCACATCACATTTCCTCCTTGCCAATTTTGAAGAACATAGAACCTATTTTGCCTAGGAGCATCCCCTTGGCCTTGAGGGTGATCATCTTTACCTTTGGTTTGAGCATGAGAGCAATTAATAACACAGTGGACCATCACTCCTCATCCAAGGCAAGCACTAGAGTTCCTCCAACATAGGCCACCAAGGTTTTTCCTTCAGGTAGGGCACTTGGGCTTCGACCGTCCCTTATTACCACCTTGGTGTCTTGGGTTGTAATTAGCAATCGTTCTATTAGGTGCATTGAAAAGTCCTTAGCCTTTATAGAACCATCCATCCTTGTGACCTTAGAACTTACCATCAGTATGAACCCTCTTGGCCTCTCTCCTCCTCCTCCTCCTCAACTTTTCCCCTTACAATTACTTGGCATATGTCATTAAGTAGGACATATCCATATCATTAATCAACATAGCAGACTGACATTCTTCATTCACCAAGTGTACGAAGATACCCATCACTAACTTGGACATCCTAGCCCTTGGGTCGGCAAATGAAGTAAGGAGCATACTTAGAGAGTTGATTGAACTTGATTGTATACCCCCTCACACTCATTGAACCCTGTGTCAAATTCATGAATTGTACTAATTTAGCCTACCTAAGCTCAAGAGCAAAGAACCGATTAGAAAGGTTGTCTTAAAATCCTCCCATAAATCACATCGTTGACTACCTTCTCCTCCCTATATTGATTGTACCATGTTTGTTCTACCCATTTGAGTTGGTAGGCCACCAACTCTGCCTTATCTTCCAATCTAACACCCATGACAGCCAATACCTTATAAGTTTCATCAATAAACTCTTATGGGTCCTCATCCACCCTTGATCCATGAGGGGCTTAGGCCCCTTGATTAGATTTTTTGGCTACAACTTGTGCAAGCAAAGTGAGATACTCTTGAAGTTCTCCATTAGCCAGTTGTCCTTTGAAAACATGGACTCTTATTTCTCTTGGGTTATGCATGATCATCTAGCATTACAACGAACAATTGTTTGGAGGGAGGGGGGAACTTACTTCAAATTTATAGTACAACATAGAACATGAAGAAGGGAAACATTTCCTAAAATATATCATAGCCTCCTACTCATAGTTGTGGTGTACAACACAACCATGAATAAGACTCTAATCTTTATGGTGTGTTGGACTGCGAGGATTTAATAACCTAGTGCTCTGATACCATCTTTATCATAACCTAACTCTAGGGCCTAGATGGGACCGGCAAATAGGGAACCAGATGGAACCCCAAAAATGCCTCATAGCATATCATTACACATCCTTGGTCGCGGAAGCAATTAAAATGACAATAAGAGATAAGCCTAATCAAGGGGAATTAGTACTAAGGGTAAGCTTCTATATAATAAACATTAAGACCAAGAGAGTCAAAGCTCATATCATAGATACATAACATGTCCAACAACACCTCTACTACATAGATAAGAGCGGGGGCCAAGACAAGCAACCGAGCTCACCCTCATAGTTAATGTATACATAAAATAAAGATAGATTAGAACAGAGCATGATATCATAGGCAACATCCCTGGAATGCAAGACTCACCAATAAGCTTGAGTGTAATCGTACTAGCAAAATCGATGGATATTCTTAAGTGGGGCTCAATTTCCTACATGGTGATATCATGTATGTATAGAGTATTAATTAATATGTTTAAATATACTAAGTGTGTAGGATGCAATGCAACAAGAGATAGGAAACATAGTCAAAATGTATAATAATAACCAATAAATAGCATAATAGCAATATGGCCTGTAAGATCAATGTTTAAGTAAATCATGCCTTGTAAATCACTCAATTTGTATAGATCATAATACATAAGTATAAGAAGAGACCTTCAACAACATAGAATAAGATCAAGCGAGCTACAACTCAAAATCCCAATGATTACCCAGCACAAGTAAAAATATAGACTACTTAACAAGGTAAACCATACTTCACCTTATGCGGGACCATCCCCTTTTGGAGAAGCAACCTTCCTTATAGGAGCCTGTCATTTTTCTAAGATAATTTTATGAGTAATTTCATCTTACAAAAGCCTGTCCCCTTTTGGATTAAGTGCCCTTTATTATGGGAGCCCATCCCTTTTGGAGAGAGATTTTAAGAGTAATTTCACCTTATGGGATCCTTTCCCCTTTCTGATCAAATAGCCTTTATTACGGGATCCCATCCCTTTTCGGAGAGGATTTTATGAATAATTTCACCTTACGGGAGACTATTCCCTTCTTGAATCAAGTAGACTTCCTTACGGGAGCCTATCCCCTTTTGAATCAAGCATTTTATAGAAGAGTGTAGGAAATAAATTCACTAGTATAGCAAGGGTATCAAATATTCCTATGGTGGCACATAGTTCAAGGAAATAGAGAAAACCCTCCATCCATTTGTGCTATGCCTAATCCCACAAAATATATAAGATAACCATACTTTATTAACTTGCAATAAACATAGAGACATGACACGAGTATCTCTTAACACCATTCACCCAAAATGGTGAACCTAACTTCAAACATAAGAATGGATCATCATCAACATTACCCTTTGTATTTATATTTACATCAAAGGCTCACAAGTGGTAATCTTAGAAAAAAGGGGATTAATAAGACACTACAACATCATTAATATTTTCACGATTTAAACACATCTTTACAAAGCTCATAATCATAGTAGAGTCACTTGAATTATAACTCAACCAATGATTATCAAAGCTTAAAGAATCCTTAAAAGGCATTTTATCAACACTTGGCGGGTGTAAAATGCTACTGTAAAACCATGCAATTCAAGAGCGAAATCATGCTAGAAAATTCAAAGTTAAACCTTTAATAGATACTTTACCCTCAAGCAGTATACATCAAAATCTTTCATCCTATCTTATAATAGATCTTACATTGATAGCTCAAAACATGCTAAAACAATCAAATTTCATAAACCCAATGTCATACACAATAAATTTCATAATAAGTAAGACCCATGAGTAAATCAACTTTAAATCATACAATTTTAAGTAAAAGGAGTCTTGGGCATCATGGTGAGAGGAACCCAAGAAATAAACCCACAAACCTTGGTGAAGATTGAAGATGGAGACTTAATGATTTAAAGAAAAACCTTGAAGGAGAACCTTATATTGGGATGAGGGTTTGGGACTTTAATCTTAAGAAAAATATAAGACTAAGGGTTTGAGTTAGTATTGGGAAATGTTTAGGATGATAATGAGGGTGAAATATGGATAAGTATAGGTAAAAACACAGTTGAAAATCCTTTGTCCCAAGACATATAAGTCTTGGACTGAGACAACAAATGGGGAAAAATTAACACTGCCCCATCATAGAGGTATGTCACGGAGTTATCGCAGATTGCCTCTTGAATTTGAAATTTTATAAAAATCAAATTTTGCTATGGTTGCTCTAAAATTGGGGTTGCATCCTCTTTCCCCTAATTTGGACCCCTTGAACAAGAATATGATGTTAGATATTTGAAATAACAAATGAATTTTGAGATATATGAAAATTAAATTTCTAGGCATTCTGAGGCACATTTTCGGGCACTTTTTGGCGTCATTACAATATCTCCCCCATGGGAACATTCATCCCCAAATATAAAAGAGATGTATAAGACAAGAGTAATCGTCAACAAATCATCCCCAACAAGAATGCAACATAACATGTAAAACATCATTTTTAAAATCTCAATCATAAGTGTAAAGTCATCATAAACTTGTCAACATAAACATGAATGCATGCAAATGATATAGGGGCTAGGAAATAGGAATAGAAACCATAAAAAGGACTTGATGTGTCATCACAAGACTGAAAAGAATTAGAAGTGAGATGGAGTTTGTTTCTCCATGCTGGTTCCCCAAGAGACACTTTTGACTAGAAAAACCCTACAAAGAGCCTTAACGAAGACCACATCCTTATCAATCAACTTCTTCCACCCTTCTATCAAATGCATCCACCGGGACCTCTTCCTAAGTCAACTTATCCTCCACAACAACCGCACCCTCAAGGAGGTCTACAGCACTATAGTCGTCAACATGTGCCTTCAACCTAGAAGCATTAAGAACTAATCAAACAATTACCATATCAAAAGGAAATTCCTATCCGTATGCAACCTTACTAATCATTCTCTACACTCCATATCATCTCATGACCAAAACTCATTATTCAACCTTAACCACACTTAGTCCACTTGGTACAATAAGCCACCATCTCTCCCTCAGGATACAACCTCCAATTGACCATCCCTCACCAAAACCTCCAACTACTTCAAGACAAAAATCAAAGCCCTATTTAACTAGACCCCCTTTAACCATAGAAGATTCGAAACCATCAAAGCCACTATAGCACCAATCTTAACCTCATCCGACTTAGTCAACTGGTGAACTTGTCCATCCATCTTATTGTTTTCTTCTATTCACACCTATCATATTTAGTAAACAACCTCTTATCCCCCAAGACTTGCAACACTGCTCCCAAATGATTGGCAAGCTCTAATTAAATCAATGCTCCACCCCTAGAGGCCAGCATAAACATGTCATAGTAGTGTTTTAAGACCCTATTCATGAAACCCAAAAACATAGCTAGTGCATAAGGCAACCAAACATCTCCACCAATACCCAAAAGTACACTCCTAGCCCAAAAGTACACTCCTATCCCAAAAGGACACCAAGAGACATCATCTATCCTCATCCTTACTTGGGACAAAGCTAAAAGCACTATTCAATCTTAAAGAATCGACTAACCATTGTAGTTGACCAAATCAATTGTCTATCCCTTGCTGCCATATTAAAATTGTATGGGCCCTACACTCATCAGAAGCATGATATACATGTATCCAAACCACCTCAAGACCTCTAATCAATCAACCAAACTCAATCGATATCACAGGACAAGACTTTATGCAATAAGAATATAAGGTAATACTCATAAGCCTTTCTAGCACCAATAGACCCACATAATCAAATCTTACTAGCAACAAAGGAATAATGGAAGAAATATTGACTCGTAGAACCATCATGTAACACCACACACCTTACAATACTAGTATAATGGAAATGAAGCAAGACATGGTTTGGTCATATTAGCGCTAATTTTCAAAAGTGCTTGAGTCTCGCGTTAATAGGCTATATGTACGTCTAGCACTTAAGAGGGTCGAGAGAATATGAGTTTTATGTCAAATTGAGGAGATTATTGCCTTAAAATGAAGTTAGAGAACTAAGTTGCTTGTAGGACTTAGAAGCTAGCAGGTGAGTCAGCTACTTGCTTAGCTTAAAATTACTAGTTAAATGGAGATGAGACCCGACGTCGAAATTATCCAAGTTTGATTATGAATAAAATATGTGTTAAGGGTGTAACTTTGGGCTATGATTTAACATCACATATGGACTATATTTACAGACCAAGGATGATAGTAAGAAAGTCCCAAAGATATCACTAGATTCTTAGAAAAACTTTAGGACCAAACCAAGAAGAACAAAATCTGATAATTTGGCATCCCAAGTCCATCAACTTGGAGACCCATTCTAGACCAAATTTAATGGACAAGCTGATGGATAATCAGATTATTATAGTTTGGTCTAATATGGTCAAAAGACTAAGAGAAGGTCGGCCAAAGTGGTTATGTAAAGAGGGGTTATAAGCAGCCAATATCCATTCACTTTAACTTAGAAAAACTTTCAGCTTTCTCCTACTGTTATTCTTCTTCTTTCTTCACCTTGCAAAGCATCTAAATAACTCTCCTAGTCTTTTTGGAGAAGCCTTACACCTATAAACAAGTAGTAAGTGTTAATATGTTGGTGCTGGAATTTCTGGACATATTGTGTACTAGGGATTCTTGTGCACTTATCTTGTTAATTGAGAGGTTTTATCTTGATAGCTGGATTTATTATGTATTAGTACTTAGTTATGCAGTAAAGGTTGGTTTCACAGAAGTGTAAAATTGCTGATTAACTATTTTTACAGTCCACAAAAGTGAATCATTATATGATATCGTAATTATGTGCTTTGTATAAACTTGTGGACAGTTAGAAAGCAAGCTGTTGCTTCACGTCTTTAATAACTAATTTGTTGCTGTTCTAAAATTTATTCATAGATAATTGTATGTATAAATGTTGCTGGAGTAGTTTGGTTAATGTTGGAATAGTTTTGGAGTTGTCGATGTCGAAATGTAGCAAAGGAAGGTAACGCTGTGCTGTCCATTTTGAGATTGTGTGGAATTGTGATGTGTAGTGCTTTGTGGGCTATTGTAAGTCTATTATGGACTTAAAATAGGATGTATATGGTGTGTATAGGATAATGTTTATTAGAAAATATGATTAGGGGAGGAAAAGTTAAAGGAATACACCCGGGTTTATAAACACCTGCTTGCTGCCCGTATATTGTTTTCTTATGTGATTGAGATGTCAAGATGTATTCATTGG
>JAOTQJ010053728.1:0-14262 GCA_025642045.1 Solanum sejunctum
ATAAGTTATGTTTCAAAGTAATTAAAAAAATTTCACTAAGTGATTTTCTTTTAATCAAATTTGGTAAAGTCTTAAAAGAAATTTTAAAAGTTAGTCAAATAATTTTTAAATTATTAGATAACCGTTGTTAGCAGCTATTTTAAGTGTTATTATCTTCTTAAAATAGTACCAAGAACTCTTACCAATTTCTCTGAAATTTTAGGATTTTTTCTGTTAGAATCTTAAAATTATTTTAAGTTTTATTGATTTCTTTAAAAAATTAAGTTTAAAAAATTATTTTAAGAACTCTATTGTTTTCTGTAGAAAAATTAATTTTCTTAAATAAATTAAGTTTAAAATCAATTTTTTATTTCTTTTTAATTTTTAAAAAGTTATTTTTTTCATTTAAAAAAATGGCGACTCTGTTGGGGACTTTAATTAGGTTCTAACCATTAGATTAGGTTGTTTGACTAACTATTCGGCTTGTAATATTTAGTAATTTTAATTTTTTTATTTGCTTTATTTGTTTAATTTCGATATTAAACTATCATCACATGCATAACATCTTCTGCCACTTGGCAATATTTTATTTTCTACTAAATGACGGTTATGAAGGTCGCAGCCATTTAATCCAAGTTTTTCATCAAGGTACCCTGACAAAATGCGTTAATCTTGCGAGGTCAACGATTGTTATCTTCCCCAGCCTAGGGTGTCCACTTGGGTCACCTTTCCACAGTCAAAATAAGCCCATCTTAGTCACCTAGGTTAGAGCTAAGCCAAAACCCTATAAGTGCATTGGCCTACATTGATCCAATACCCAAGGGGTATTGGGCCCATTAGTAGACCACAGTGAGTCCATAGTGGCCCTGGCCAAATGAATGGTCATGCGTATGAGTTTATATTTGAAGGATATATATGTTTTGGCTAACCATTGTCCCTGGGGTTGATAATTTATTTGATAGTTTGGTCAAAGAAGGATCTTCATGAGGCATTACTTCATCCAAAGACGTTTTGGAGACACCAAAAAGTCAAGAAGAAGAGATTTTTTCATGACGACTTATCTTAGGACTGTACCCCTGCGTTGGAATGATTTTTGTGATCCCTTTCCGCATGTCATGTATCCCCATTCAGTTTATTGATAAGGCTTGTATAAATATTTTGGGGCAATAGGACGTTTCAAATTGCGTATACATCCTTCAAATCATTAGGCCTATCCTTGGCTCAAAAGGGTCATATATTTTCTGTTTAGGATACGCCATATCTCTTTATGTGCTATATTTTATAATTGTTTGTGTGATTATGTTACTTTATTTGAAGACTCTAGTCCACTTCTTTTTCATCGAAAGTTTCTAAAATCTCCTAAGCACAAAAATCAAGTCATTATCAAATGTCCATCCAAACATTCTTTGAGTCTTGAGTTTCTCAACAAAATTCGAACTTCACTCTTAAAATTCCAAATTTTGATCCCTCATGTGACAAGAGTGAATTTTTTTCAAGCTAGTCGAACTATGTGAGAACTAATTTCTCCTTCATGAGATACGTAGGTAGCCTTCTATGGCTCGGTCCCTTATTTTTGAAGAACATATTTTTCTCTTTCATCCTTAAGAGAATCACCAATTTCACTTGAGCAACGAAGATCATGGATCAATACCTCCTCGATTCACATATCTCCAATTAAATAGGCAAAATTTCACCTATTTAGTCACTTTACTATACCGTGAGCTTGTACATCTTCAAGTAAAACAACTTTTATGTGTTTACTTTTGTGTGAGATATTTTGTATATGTATCATGAGCAGGGACTAATGTGTTTATCTTTTCAGTTATTTTTTTGTATCAGGTAATTAGAACTGATTTATGTTGAGGGAGTTGACTTACATTTTATACTTCAGGAAGTCTAGAGTCTCCAAACATTTCTTTATCAATTAAAGTTTTCAAAGGGCACAAAAAATGACTGAAAATAGTAAAAATTTTGGTTTGACCGATATTTCTACGAGGGGTTTTGTTATTGATGAACAAAATAAAGCAATTGTGTAACTAATGCAATAGATGAGAACTGAGTTAAACATACTAGAGAGTTGAAAATTTTTGTTTTCACTGCTGGTACTCCATTTTTAAGAGAAACAAGGCCTCTACTTTATTTTCATTCTCTGAACCCTCCAGGAAACATCCCAAGTAAACTACATATTAGTCTAACCCAAGAATTACCTACCATTGACTTAAATGTCCCTTACCCGTGCCATGTTAGCTTTCGTACCAAACACTATCTTATCCTCAAAATTTGAATCCCAATGGTTCTCAAAAATTATCTATCGCATATCACACTCCTATCCAAAATACCCAAAATCTATCTGTCATTCGTCCCATAGTTGTAAAGGCCACTTTTCACGAATCATACCTTCCTTATCCCACATATATCAAATCTAATCATTATAAGGAGAAAGAAAATGAGTGGAGGCCCAAGGAAGAAATGAGTATAAAAGAAGAAATTACAAAGGTCATGAAATAGTATCACCGTACACTAGATATCATAAGCCTGAACTGCGAAGATCTATGTATTCATCCTGATTGGACCTTCCAGATGGATTTGAGATTCCAAAGTTTGATATTTTTGATGGAACTGGCAATCTTTTGACTCATTTGAACATTTATTATGATCAACTCGTGGGGATTGGGAAAAATGAATCACTTTTGATGTGCCTTTTTAGCCGAAGTCTTAAGGGAGAAGCCTTAGAATAGTTTACCTCACAAGAGCTAAAGCAATGGCTGAGTTGGAGGGTACTCGCAAAGGCTTTCATTGAAAGATTTTGACATAACATATATGTTACTCCTGATGGTTACTATTTGGAGAAGGTCAAGCAAAAATCTATGGAAAACTATCGAGAATACGCTCTTCATTGGAGAAGAGAGGCTGCAAGAGTTCAATCTCCAATGTCTGAATGCAAAATGTTTATTCGTATTAAAGAACCTAAACACTATGAAAGAATGTTATGTATGATAAGACGAAAATTCATTGACATCGTCAAGGTAGGAGAAATTTTAGAGGATGACTTCAAGACCGAAAAAATCACATTATGAGTTAACGAAGAAATCATCAGAACTAGTGATGCAAAGATGTCAAAGAAGGAAGAAGAAAAAGTGTTGGTTCTCAAAGATATTCCACCAAGGAGATACCAAAATTATCACGTCAATCAGGAAAAATTCTCTCGTCCAAGTTTCGGAAAGTCTCCCAAAGTGTTTACGCCATTGAAGGAGTCTCAAATTCAGATTTATAAAAGGCTGAAAGTAATAGGTATGCTCCAACATATAAAAGGAAGACCTGCCAATCCTTTGGGAAAGTTTTACGGAGCAGACCATAGATGTGCTTATCATTCAAGAGCTATCGGACACGATAGAGAAAATCATTCAACCCTCAAGCACAAGATTTAATACATGCTTGACAATAAGTTAATCATAATTGATTAAGCCTGCCTAAATGACAATACATTTGATGCTTGAAAGTGAGCACAAGATAACTTGAGTAAGATCGCCTGAAGACATTGGCCATCAGAGGACAAAAACAAGTGTGCAAAATATTGAATAGATTTTTACATATGAAGTTATTGCATGTTTAATCTCTTTAAGCACATATTTACTTTGTAATGAACTATGTTTGACCTGAATTCCCAAGAATGAGATATGTAGGCAGCCTATGTCAGCCTCATCACTTATTATTAAAGTTGCAATATTCTTGTTGTTAGAACTACGTTTGACCTAATTCTTACCTCAACGGGATACGTAGACACCACAACAGTTTGGTCATATTACCCATTAGATTTTCATTCCTCTTTACAATGCAAACTGAGGCAAAATCTTTGAGAGGATCTCGAAAATTAATTAGAAGATGAGTTTTTCCAATAAGATCGGAGTCTACAATATGCAACTGAGGCAGAATTTTTGAGAGGGTCTCAAAAATTCCTACAAAAAGATGTTTCTTCAACAAACTAAGTTTGGAATTTTATTGAACTGTGGAACTGGAGGCAGAGTTTTGAGAAAGTCTCAAAAATTCCACAAAGATGCCATTTGCTACATTCATGCAAACTGGGGCAGAATTTTTGAGGAGGGTCCTCAAAAATTCCACTAAAACTACGTTGCAAAAAGTAGACTAGTGTGCGATTCAACTACAAGAAGGAGGATGAGGACAAGGCCAACACAAATCAGTCTATCAACTAAGAATTTTTCTTTGTATGTTGGAAAAATGAAATCACAAAGTTGATGATGTCAAAATCTTCAAGCATAAGGCGCCACTTACACCTACCATGGCCTCATCACAATCTATTAAAAGATTTCTCATCTCATCTTCTCTTGAAGTTATCATATTATGTCAAATTCTTTCTAATTACTTCTTTATGTTTTGAAGTAATTAGATACAAGCTCAACATATGCTCTCAAAGTTCAAAAGAATCAAGCCAGTATTGCTAGATACAAAGCGAGCACAAGGACTATAGGGTTATAAAGAAGCAAACATCAATTAGTGACAAGTCACGATAGAGATCACCACTTAGTTTGCCATAGCCTGATCATTATAGCTGAATGACATGATCTTATGCTACTTCATTATGACTAATAACATTTGATCTCAAGTTTTATAGGTTGTTATGCCAGTAAAGTTAGAATCATCCCTGCAATCAGTATTCAAATCTAGAGATGATGCTATTCCAGAAGTGCTGCAAGGACAAATGACAAGTTTATCGAATTATTCAATGCTGATATCACACGTCCTTGTGATAATCAAAATTATCAATTTTGTTCAAGTCTTCAAGAATGATTGGAGATCTTGTGTGCCAAACTCAAATTTATTGAGTTTGTCAGAAGAAGACAAGAAAAGCTTTAATCTTCATATAAAAGAATTTATCTCTTTCACTTCGATCTTTCTGTCTCTTGAAAGAGATAGAGTCATAACTATGACGAATATATGTGTTCATATGACTTTTGTTTTGTCCATTTGGACGATCTTCATATATCTATATAATTATACGTGTTTGTTGACTATGCGAGGGTTAACATTTTAAAATTTTTGGGTTACCCACCCCATAAGTGGTTTATGTTTTTTTTCACTTGTCTACTTGAGGACCTCGACATATAGTTTTGTTAGGTTAACCACCCCATAAGTGGTTTGCAGAGTTTGTTTTATCTGTTTTAGTGCCTCTATTTGAAACTGAATGTATCATGTTATCAAGCCATTCACCTCATTACAGTTGGATATTTATCGAGTCATCCACCTCGTTACAATTGGATATTTGTCAATCCATCCACCTTGTTACAGTTGGATCATTGTTGAGCCATCCACTTCATTACAGTTGGGCTATTATCATATTCATGTTATTACCAGGAAAACATTATATTATTACCAAGAACGATATCATATTCATGTTATTGCCAGGAAGGACATTATCTTAGCTAAGAACAATGTCATATTCATGTTATTGCCAAGAAGAATATCATATTATTGTCAAGAACGACATCATAATTGTATTATTATTGCAAAGATGAATCATCATATTCATATTATTGCCAGTAACGACATCATATTCATGTTATTGGATCATCTACCCCATTATAGTTGGATAATTATCCAGTCGTCCACCTTGTTACAGTTGGACCATCTTTGAGCCATCCACCTCATTACAGTCGGGATATCATCATTCATTGCCTAGAGGGCCATTATATTTTTTAGTTGCTCCCAGAGGGCAATGTTATTTTCCAATTACCCTTAGAGGGCCATTTCATCATCATTATCGAGCCATCCACCTCATTATAGTTAGATAATTATTGCGCCATCCACCTTATTATAGTTGGATAGTTATCGAGCCATCCACCTTGTTAAAATTAGACCATATTTGAGCCATCTACCTCGTTACAGTTGGATTATCATCATTCATTGCCAAGAGGGCCATTTTATTTTCAAGTCTCCGAAAGAGCCATTTTACTTTCTAGTTGCCCCTAGAGGGCCTTTTTATCATTTCATTATTGAGCCATCCACCTAGTTATAGTTGGATAATTATTGGGCCATCCACCCTATTACAGTTGGATAATTATCCAGTCATCCACCTCATTACAATTGGACTACCATTTTATTTCCCAGTTTCCCCCAGAGGGTCATTTTATTTTTTAGTTTCCCAGAGGGCCATTTTTCTAAGCTGCCAAGAAGGCTATTTTATTTACCAACTTCCCCCAAAGGGCCATTTTATTTTTCAAGCCGCTGAGAGAGACATTTCACCATAATTGCCAAGAGGGCCATTATGAATTCAAATCGCCGGGAGGGCCATCACCTGCTGCATCATATTGACTTATTATCAATCACATTGAATATAAGTCAAATGTCGTAAGAGATATCATTCCTGTATTTAAATTATGGTTTTACTAAAATTTTTGTTTTAGTTATATTGAGAGCATCCAAAAGGGTGAATACTCAAAATAAACCTCAGGTGGGACGTCATCGAATAGGATGCAATACAACAAGGAACTTTTTCTTAGCAACGAACTAGGACATAGTCCAAAGAGGGGCGTCAGACTCTTCAGACAAGAGCTAAGAAGCGACATCCACCACCATCTAACCACACCCCTGTTAGAAGGCATATAGGTATTTCTTTAAGTTCGTTAGTTTTTGGTTTCATATCTAGGTGATCTCAACTCTCACCGGAAGCAACATTTTCAATCTGAGTGACAATACACAAAGAGTTCTGAAAATTTTGTCCATGTATGTTCTTACTTATGTATGTGAAGAGCTCCACATTCATTTGCCACTCCTCCCAACCTAAGGTTATCTTAGCATAAGAAGATTTTCTTTTTAATCGATTAAGTCGAACTACAAGTAGTTTGATTCCCATGTTTAGGATATGTAGGCAAGCTCCATGTTGAAAACTCGACTGCATTCCAACCTCCCCTCTTTCTTTTTCCAAGCTATTAGGTCTCTCCATAATTTGACTCCAAAATAGCTTTTGAAATTCTTTCGTAATTGTGCATAAAATCAAGCATTTTGAAGTATAAGTAGCCTGAATTCTCATGTAACCTGAGATATGTAGGAAACCTAACACTAGGGTCTGGCCATAATTTCCCAAAGCCCGTACTAAGAGCATTTCAAAAGATGAAGATGTGGTCGGCTAAAAATTGAATTTGTCAAGTTTCTTCGTCTACAATCTCTTTCATTGATTATATCCAAAGTAAGGGGTAGTTGTTGACACCCAATTTATACCCTCCACAATATAAATTAATTTTTGAGCTTCTTCCAATTTTAACAATGTGAAATAATTATCTTCCGAAAACATATATTTTAAGTTATTTTAGAGTTATACTTATTCAAAGATCATCCTAAAAAAGATTTTATTTTCTTATTAATTATCTCGATTTAATTATAAATTAATTTAAAATTAATTTTTTTCACTTTGATATTTCAAGAAGCTCGTTAATTGATCTAATTTAATTCATCGTGTATTCAATATTCCCCCAACCACCCCATGTGGTCATGTTCCCCCTTTCCCCTACTCTTTTCCTTTTTCCACTCCTAGTTTTTCTTTTACTTTATCTCCTTTCCACATCATACATCACCCATTGTTACACCCCGTAACTCTATGCTCTTATGTATCCATGTTTCAAGCCTCATTTGGTCAGTTTGGAAGTGTATTAGGTTCATAGGAGACTCCTAGTACCTAAACGAGTTCAAGGCTTCCCTAAAAGTTGAGTTTTGGGTGATGGTTCATACAAGGGTCAACTTTAAACAAGCATAACTCTTATTACATTTGAAAATGGGTAGCCCATGAAATTTCAAATGAAAGACCTTTGTGTTAGCTTTCCAATGTACTTGGTTTAATCTCATTTCAAGTTCGGATGAAGGAGTTATGGTCATTTTTGTAAGACCCTCCAGTGCAGTAAAGCCCCACGGGCACCAATACGGGTAGTGGTGTCTTGTACAGGTTGTGTGAGGTATATTGAGTTGGAATAGGCTATTTTTATCCTAAGGCATAGGGTACAACCAGTGGCACAAGCTATGTGGCTTTCCACTGGTCGTGGGGTGAATACAATAGAAGATGGTGCCATGAGGCTCCACACGACCCGTGGAGGCCTCCGTGGTCATGACGAGATGTCTTGTTCCAAATGATTTCCAACTTCACTTTTTGGACTAAGTAAATTGTCACAGGCACTCCACACGACCCGCAGAGTGCCACATGACCCATGGGACCTTCCTTGGAGCAACACTTTGCCAAATTTTCCATTCGTTCACTAATGGCATATTCATAAATGGTAATTACTCTAATGACATTTTTAGACTTCTAATGCTATCTTAACCTCCCCAAAAGACCTAAACCCTATTCCAAAGGATAAAAACTCATTACTATTATCTCAAATACACTCTCAAATCCTCTCTAAAGCCTCCATCTATCCCTAATTCAATTTCAAGGTAACCCAAGAACAAGATTGGATTCCAAGATCATTTCCAAGCCTCCATTCTTCCCAATCTCAATTCCAAGCAACTCTAAACCTAAGGTATGTGGTGTTGAACCATTGGGTCATTCCACCCATGGTGCCTAAACCCTCTCTTGCTTAATAATACATGATTTCAAGTTAATTTTACATGTGGGTCTTGTATATTGAGAATTTACTACGCAATAATTTTAGTTCATGAAAGTATGGTTGTTTTAGCAAGGTTTGAGCTTCAAATCTTGGATCTAATGTTAGATTTTATGAGGGGTTTTAATGTATATTTCTTGAGGGTATTATAAGGTATTAATTGATGGTTTTACAATGAATTTACTTGCATGATTGGATCTCTAAATTGCATGGCTTATACTATCATTTGACACCTGCCAAGTGTTTGATAAAATATCCGGTTATGGTTTCTTGAGGAATTTAAGGTCCAATGCATGTCTTATGAGCTGAATGATGTTACGATGATTATATAATGATAAAATGATAATTGAAGTGCAATGGTTTAATGAGCTATTTCTATGAAATGCTTAATCCGAAAGGGACAGGCTCCCGTAAGGAAGGCCATTTAATTCGAAAAGAGACGGGCTCTCGTAAGGAAGGCCACTTAATCCAAAAAGGGAAGGGCTCCCATAAGAAAGGTCACTTAATCCAAAAAGTGACGGGCTCCTACAAGGAGGGCCACTTGATTCAAAAAGGACGGGCTCCCATAAGGAAGGTCACTTAATCTGAAAGGGGACAGGCTCCCATAAGGAAGGTGGCTCCAAAAGGTCTTATATAATGTCCGTTAAGGATTCTTTACACACTTACATTATAATCTATGTAATATGAATGATTTGCAAAGAATGACTTACTTAGAATTGGTTATACATGCCATGTTGACATTATGCTACCGATTGGTTATTATTATGTATTTTGATTATGATGCCTATCTCTTATTCCATTGCATGCTATATACTTAGTACATTCAAAAGTACTAACACATACTCTTGCCTACATGATATCATCATGTAAGAACTAGAGTCCCTCTTGAGCATCCTCTTCCACATGGCTAGTATGACTTCACTCACGCTTGTTGGTGAGTCCTCTATTTCGAGGACGTTACTTATGGTCTCTTGCTATATATTAAGACTTTCTCTATTTTGATGATGTTTTGACTATAAGGGTGTACCCGTTGCTTTATCTTGGTCGTCGTTCTTCTCTTTATGTAGTAGAGGTGTTGTTGGACATATGGTGTATCTATGCTATGAGCATTGACTCTATTGACTCTTGTTGCTTATGATATAAATGATGTTCCCTTATTTCCAATTTCCCCTTGTTTAGGCTTATCATTTCTTGTCATTTTAATTGCTTCCACGACTAAGGGTGTATAATGAATGATATACTATGATGCTTGTTTTAGGGTTCCTTTGGATTGCCCATTTGTCGGTCACATCTAGGCCCTAGGCTTGGGTCATGACAAAGATGGTATCAGAGCACTAGTTTGATAGATCCTCGAAGTCCAAACACTGCGTTGAGTAAAGTCTTATTCATGGTTGTACTGTGCAACACAACTATGAGTAAGAGGCTATGAGAAATTTTAGGAAATATTTTCCTTCTTCATGTTCTAAGTCATGCCATAGAGTTGAGTAAGTTTCCCCCCCAACGATTGTTCTTTGTTGTGCTAGATCATTCCAAACACAAGGAGAAGACAGGCCCACACTCTTGGGGAGCAACTGAAAAATGGGGAGCTTCAAGATGCTCTCACCTTGCTTACACAAGTTATGGCTAACCAAGTCTATCAAGGAACCCAAGCCCCTCATGCTCCTACATCGGCTTCACGGGTGAGAGACTTTATAAGAATGAATCCCCCAAAATTCAATGGGTCAAAGGTTGATGAGGACCCTCAAGACTTCATTGATGAGGTCTATAAGATATTGGCCATTATGGGTGTGAAACCAGAAGAAAAGGCAGAGTTGGTGGCCTAACAACTCGAAAGAGTAGCACAAATATTGTACAACCAATGGAAGGACGAGAAGCAAGTTGGCTACGTGGTGCTTTGGGAAGAGTTCAAAGTGGCTTTCCTTAATTGGTTCTTCCCTCTTGAGCTTAGGGAAGCTAAATTAGTGGAATTCCTTAATTTGAGACAAGGGTCAATGAGTCTGAGGGAGTATACCCTCAAGTTCAACCAACTTTCAAAGTTTTCTCCTTACTTGGTTGTCGACCTAAGGTCTAGAATGAACAAGTTCATGATGGGGTATCCAACTTAGTGAGTGAAGAATGTCAGCTCGCTTTGTTGATTGGTGACATTGACTTGTCCTGTTTGATGACCTATGCCAAACAAATGGAAGAGAAGAAGTTGAGGAAGTGAAGGAGTAGAGAGGCCAAGAGAGATCGTATTGATGATAAGTTTCAAGGTTCCAAGGATGGTCGTTTCCATCAAGGCCAAAGGTCTTCCAATACTCTTAATGAAAGGATTGCTAATGATAACCCAAGACGCCAAGGTGATAATAGTGGAGGGCACAAGACCAAGTGCCCTAAATATAGGAAAAAAAACCATAGTGGCCCATGTTAGAGGAACTCTAGTGCTAGCTTTGGATGTAGTGAAATAGGTAACTTGGTTATTGATTATCCCCATACTCAAACCAAAGGTAGAGATGGTCACCCTCAAGGCTAAGGGGATGCTCCTAGGCAAAATAGGTTCTATGCTCTTCAAAGAAGTCAAGGATGGGATAGGGTGCCCAATGATGCTATTGGTAAGTTAGAAATTTTCGTAGATTTTATTGTGCATGCTTTGATGGTTCCGACGGTTGGTATTTATTTCATTATTCCTTTGTTACTAGTAGGATTTGGTTATAGACAATCAATTTATTTAGATAACTACAATGGGATAGTCACTTCTCTAAGCTTGGTTTTTGTTTTGAATTTTGTATCTAAGTGAGGATGAGAAGATGATAGAGTGGAGGTTGTCTCCTAAGGGGGAGATGGTAGTTATGGTACCATGTGGATTAGGTGTGCTTAAGGTTGTCAATTGAGTTGAGGATTTTTAGTCCTTATAGAGTGTTGAGGGAAGTTGGTAAGGTTTCATAGGTTTGGGAATGGCCTATAGATAAGAGTATGGTTTGTCCGGTTCGACATGCTTCTGGGTGGAGGGGATGTGTTGATGACTCTAGTTCTATAGAACTCTTTCAGATTGTGGGTGATATGGAGGATAAGTTGGCTTAGGAGAAGGTCCAAGTAGAGGTATTGGATGAAAGGGTAGAAAAGTTAATTAGTAAGGATGTGGTATTCATCAAGGTCCTCTTTGGAAGAGTCGTCAATTCATATGTGTTTCTCGTGGAGCCGGTGGGGGTATAGAGAAGCAATATTTGTATCTCTTTCATTTTATTCAAGCTTATGATTACATGTCAAGTCCTTTCTATGATTTCAAGTCTCAAGTTTAGGCCCTTATATCATTGCATGCATTTATGTTCATATTAATAAGGTTATGAGAATTTTGATGTACATGTTGAAATTTTATTGAAAATCATGTTTACGTGCATTGTTGCATTCATGTTTGGGCTAAAGTCTTCATGACTACTTTCCTTGTGTATGTTTCTTTGACATTCGGGGATGAATGTTTTCAAGGGGGAGATATTATGGCACCTTGTAACCCTATGCTCTTATGTATCCATGTTTCAAGCCTCATTTGGTTAGTTTGGGGGTGTATTAGGTTCATAGGAGACTCCTAGTGCCTAAACGAGTTTAAGGCTTCCTTAAAAGTTGAGTTTTGGGTGATGGTTCATACAAGGGTCAACTTTAAACTAGCATAACTCTTAGAATATTTGGAAATGGGTAGCCTACAATAAGTCAGATGAAATCCCTTTGAGTTAGCTTTCCAACGCACTTCGTTTCACATCATTTTGAGTTCGGATGAAAGAGTTATGACCATTTTTGTAAAACCCTCCCATGAAGTGAAGCCGCACTGGCACCTATACAGGCAGTGGTGACTTGTACGGTTTGTGTGAGGTGTATTGAGATGGAAAAGGCCATTTTTGGCCTAAGTCATGGGTCATGACCATGGGCATGGGTCGTGTGGCTAGCCACTGGTTGTGTGGCTGGTCGTCGGGTGATTACAAGAGAGGAATAGTGGGCGTTTGGGGGAGTTTTTAGCTAAGTGTTGTGTCACGTCCCTAACCACAACCTATGGCATGGGGCACAACCTGTGACCCTTGGCATGGAGCTCGGACAATAGTTTCCAGCACCAAGTATGGTGCCACGAGCCTCCACACGGGCCGTGAGGCTCCACACGACCCATAGAGGCCTCCGTGGTCATGACAAGATATCTTGTTCCAATCGTTTTCCAACTTCCATTTTTGGACAAAGTAACTTGTCACGGGCACTCCAAATGGCCTGTGGCGTGTCATAAGACCATGGGACCTTCTATGGAGAAATATTTTGCCAAATTTTCCATCCATTCACTAATGGCATTTTCATAAATGGTAATTACTCTAATGATCGTTTTAGACTTCCAATGTTATCTTAACATCCCCAAAAGACCTAAAACCTATTCCAAAGGATAAAAACTCATTACTCTCATCTCAAATACACTCTCAAATTCTCTCAACAGCATCCATCTAGCCCTTATTCAATTTCAAGGGAACCCAAGAACAAGATTGGATTCCAAGAATATTTCCAAGCATCCATTCTTCCCAATCTCAATTCCAAGTAACTCTAGACCTAAGGTATTGTGGTGTTGAACCATTGGGTATTTCCACCCATGGTTCCTAAAACCTCTTTTTCTTAATAATGTATTATTTAAAGTTAATTTTACATGTGGGTCTTGAATATTGAGAAATTTACTGTACAGTGATTTTAGTTCATGAAAGTATGGTTGTTTTAACATGTTTTGAGCTTCAAATCTTGGATCTATTGTTATATTTGATGAGAGATTTTGGATGTATATTACTTGAGGGTGTTACATGGTATTGATTGATGGTTTTACAATGAATTTACTTGCATGATTGCATCTCTACATTGCATGGTCTTATACTATGATTCTACACCTATCAAGTGTTTGATAAAATATCTGATTATGGTTTCTTGAAGAATTTAAGGTCCAATGCATGTCTTATGAGCTGAATGATGTTACGATGATTATATAATGATAAAGTGATGATTGAAGTGCAATAGTTTGATGAGCTAGTTCTATGAAATGCTTAATCCGAAAGGGACGGGCTCCCGTAAGGAAGGCCACTTAATCCGATAAGGGATGGTCTCATAAGGAAGGTCATTTAATCCGAAAAGGGATGGAATCCCATAAGGAAGGTCACTTAATTCGAAAGGGGACGGGCTCTCGTAAGGAAGGTGACTCCAAAAGTTCTTATGTTATGTCGGTTGAGGCTTCTTTACACACTTATATTATGATCTATGTAAGATGAATGATTTGGAAAGCATAACTTACTTAAGAGTTGGTTATACATGCCATATTGTCATTATGCTACTTATTGGTTATTATTATGTATTTTGATTATGATGCCTATCTTTTATTGTATTGCATCCCACATACTTAGTATATTCAAACGTATTAACGCATACTCTTGCCTACATGATGTCACTATGTAGGAACCGGAGTCCCTCTTAAGCATCCTCCTCCATGTGGCTAGTACGACTTTTCTCATGCTTGTTGGTGAGTCCTCCATTCCGAGGATGTTACTTATGATTGTTATACCGAAATATGGCTCTTTTGAAAAAGAAAATAATTCGAAAATCAAAAATCGATTTAAACTCAATTGATTTGAGAAAAACCAATTCTCGAGATTCGAAAGGAAAACAGAGTCGCCACCTAATTTTACGGATAATT
>JAOTQJ010053768.1:0-14259 GCA_025642045.1 Solanum sejunctum
CCCCCCCCCCCCCCCCCCCCCCCCCTTCTCCCCCTAATTCATTTTATGTGGCACTATTTAACTTAACATGTGATTTTTTTTAAACTAATGATCTAAAACAATCCTTTTAGATTTTTTTTGTGGCTATAAATCATTTTATTAAGAGTAAGGATGAAATTTTAAAATTAACTGGTTTTTAATTTTTTGCATGGATTAAAAAGGAATTGATGCCACATAAAATAGGAGAAGGAATAGTATGTAATGCACATGGAACTACACAATAACTAAGTAATTTGTAATACTTTAAAGGTATGAAGATCCTTAGAAATGTTAATAGAGCCCTTTGTTCTTTATTAAAATCCTTGACAATATAATATATAAAATTTTCAGGATTCGAGACCATCCCTTGGTTAGGGGAGCTATAACTATGCTCACCCAAACCCTAATCCCACCTTTGAGATGAAACTTAGTGGAGCTACAACTATGCTCACCCAACCTGTAGCTGCTCAGTCTAGTCAATAGAACACCCTTGTTCCTAAAATGGATTCCTAAGAGTTGTCGGCCTCTGTGAAAATGTAAAAATTTTTTAAGGATTAACTCATCAGTCTACATAAGGTCTAAGATTGAGGAGGATTCATAAAATTTTATTGATAAGATGTGGAAGTTCTAAAGGTGATGCATGCGACTAAGACTGAGGGAGTGAAGCTTCCTTTCTACCAACTTAAAGATGTGACTAATATTTGGTACAACCAATAAGAAGAAAGTTGTGGCGGGGATGTCGAGCCTGCAGTCTGGGATAAATTTGAGAGTGCATTCCTCAACCACTTCTTTCCTAGGGAGTTGAGGGAATCTAAGGTAGTAGTTATGAATCTGAAGCAAGAGGGAATGATTATTAAAGAATGTATTCTTAAGTTTATCCAATTATCCAAATATGCTCCAAAAATAGTTCTAGACATGAAAGCCAAGATGAGGAAGTTTATGTTTGGGTTAAGAAATCATGTAAAGAAGGAGTGTAAGGCATTACTTTTAATTTCTAACATTAATATCTTTAGGATTATAGTTTATGTTCAGTAGGTTATGAATGACAAGAGAAAAGATAGGGAAGTGCACTTAAGAGAGTAAAATTGATCGAGCATGAACCTAACCAGTAGAAGCAAGGTAAGGGTGATAGATCATTCTTCCAAAAGTGGTCTACTAACTTTCTTAGTAAGTGGGCCTACGCATAAGAATAATCAAAATTTTGAAGCTCAAGGTTTCCAATCATAGGGGAGTGTGGCCTAAGGATCAAAAGAAAATCCACCATGTGACAAGTATGGTAGACTACATTTGGATGAGTATCGTGATGATACCAATATTTGCTACAAGTGTGGTTAGGATGTTACTTCTTGAGAGATTATTAGACAGGGAGGTAGAGTGATAGGGGTAATAAATCTAAGTCTTCTTTTGCAATACAATAGGGTCGAGGTAATCAGAGGGGTGCTATTACTGAGATGGTGGAGGTATGAACTGTCCGTATGCTACGAGTGGTCAACATGACCAAAAGAACTCATAAGGTATTATGATGGTATGCTTTGACTCTTTTCCGTTAATGCTTATGCTATACTTGATCCAGGTGCTATGTTGTCTTTTGTGACTCTTTATCTAGCTAATAAGTTAGAGGTCATTCCAGGGCATCTTGGTGAGCCTGTGAATGTTTCTATCCCTGTTGGTGAGCCTATTTTTGCTGAAAGAGTATATAGAGATTATACATTTTCATTTATTATAGACATACCATGGCTGACTTATTGAGTTAGACATGGTTGATTTTGATATAATTCTAGGGATGAACTAGCTTTATATATGTTATACCATAGTTGATTATAGGACTTAAGTTGTAAAATTTTAATTCGTTAATGAGCCTGTCATAGAGTGGAAATAAGATAGTCCCCCAATGCCTAAGGTTTGATTTATTTCTTACCTTAAGGCCAGAAATTAATCCATAAAGGGTGAATCTATCATATAGTTTGAGTCAAAGATATTGACAATGTGACCCCATCCCTTCAATCAGTCCTTGTTATCAATGATTTTCTTAAGGTCTTCCCTGATGATTTGCCTGGTCCCTCCCAATAAGGAGGTAGACTTTGGGATTGATGTCCTTCCTCATATGCAATCTATTTCTACTCCCCCATGTGTATTGGTCCCTGCTGAGTTAAAGAAGTTGAAAGAGCAACTGAATGACTTTTTTATATGAGATTCATTAGGTTGAGTGTCTCAACTTGGGGCATTCATTTCCCATTTATACAGAGAAAAGATGTGTTCCTTAGGATATATATTGATTATCGTCAACTAAATAAAATTACCATTAATAAAAAGCATTGTCACGACCAAAGCTAGGACCTAAGTGTGATACAACGATCGGGATCCCAAAAGATCCCAACCAAGCTATCTTAGCATATCATTAACACTCATAAGAAAACTAAATTAATAATGAGAAGCAAGTGATAGGTAAAAATCTCAAAGTAATGTCTAAAGGTAAAAAGAAAAGCGTAGGCCCGAATAATAGACTTATGCATTTTCTTTGTCTAGACATGCCTATACTAGACTAATGTAGGTGGAGGCATAGAACAAGCCATTAGCTCACCAAATAAGAAAAGAAATAGTCTAGAAGTAATAACATAGTCTAAGGATAACAAGAAAGTAAAAACTCAGTATGTAGCTAGCCCGCAAATTATGATAATTCATCAATCAAGTGAATAAGTCTTCTATCCAAGCAGAAAAATATGTAGGGTGAATCGTAAAATCTTACATTATAACGTAATGCAGTCAAAAGATGTGTTATTACTTTAAATGTACTATGTATATAACTAATGCAATGCATAAATAGTGATTCCATGATCAATATAACGACATATGACAAGTTAAATCATTTGAAAAGTATTAATAAGTCATACCCGATGCCAATGCCTTTTTAAACTTCGTAATGCAATCTTAGGTGAATTTGTGCAATGCATGGATATTAACAAGCCATAGTAAGGATTCGTTAAAGCTTAAAAAGTTCATAATTATAGTAAAAGCCTAGGGTCTTAAGAAGGGTCATAAACCATAAGTAAGGGTCATAAAACATAGTGAGAGAGACCATAGCCGACATGAAACCATGTGAGCTAAACCATGGAGTCCTGATGTTTACCAATATATCAGAGGAAGCTACTTGTCAAGGTAAAGTTTGTACCATATAAGTGGATTCACTAAGTGATTATATGAATTGGATACTCACTACTAGTTTGTAACGATTCAACCCAGGGGCCGAGTTGTCACTCGGCTACTGAGATACCCAAAGGATCCTGACCAAGCCATCTAAAACATATTAAGAATTCAAGGAATTTAATGAAAACATTTGTAGAAAAGTAAAGGAAAAAACACTATGGGCTATTTAAAAAATGAATCAACATAAATAAATAACAAGAATAACTAACATTCATTGTCCATAAGCATACCAACTACTACATCGATGGATGAAACCGATAGTGGTTAATTTTCATCAAATAGAAAAGAATCCATAATTGTGCAACATAAAAGGTAAATGTCTCAAAAAGGGCTATAAATACATTGTCTCAAAAATAAATACAAGATGGAGTGAAATAATAGTAGAGTCTGGAACTAAGGGGTCACCACAAATAACAATGCTATTCTTGAACATTGAGTACTAGCCATGAGCCGATGGAGGAGTGCCTGTCTCTACATGTTTAAATCATGTAGATAAAATATGCGTTAACACGTTGAAATGTACTAAGTATGTGAGATGTAATGCATGTATGAAATTATTTCATTCATAAATATAACATATACATATATCTGAGATAAAGATACATAAATAAGTTTAAATATACACAAGAAATATGGCTCAATATGAATAAGAGTCAACGCATGAGAAATCACACGTAATGAAAACATATCATGGAATCATAAACTTGTGGGAGTGGACCATAATTGACATATAAGACCATGTTAGCTATTACATGGAATCCAATGAGCTCCTTCCATTGGGTAAAGGCCAATGAACTCTTTCCATTGGGAGAAGGATAATCTACTTGCCAAGGTAGATGCACAAAACTTAGTTACTTTGCAATTGATCTTTCATAACATATGGGCTAACGTGGATCCACTAGCCTAACCTACAAGAGATCTTATGGTGGCATATAGTTAAGGATATTGAGATTTAACTTTAAGGGGTCATGCCTCAACTAACGAAATGAGTCCCAATCTCAAGTCCACACGATGCTAAGCCATCGCACGAAATCTTTAAAACATAACTTAGAATCATAAATAGCAAACCATAAGAGTAGTTCAAACTTAAGAATCACCAAGTGAGGATTGACCTTTCATCTTGGGGACCTATCTTAACATTTTTAGGCAATTATCAACATGCTTATATCTTTGACAAACTTAACTTTAAAGCTCTTCTTTAATGCCCTAATCATCTTTATAAATCATATAAAGCTTTTCTTAAAAACTAGGTGAGCTAGGCTTTTTAAATGGGACAATCATAAATTGCATAAAATATAAGGAAATTTCTCTTTTTAAGGACCATCGAAAATCCCCACACTTTGTCATTATCAAAACCCAAAATTGGGATCATCATCAATAGTTCAAAATATGTATATACTTAGTAAAATAATTATAGGATATCATGGATAACATTTAATAACTTAAATCATCATGAAATCATCATAAGCATGCATAATAACTTAAGAAACTTAAAGAAAATATAAAATACATAAAAGGGAACTTTATGAGTGGACGTATAACCATAAATCAACTCACATACCTTAGGGAAACTTGGGAGAATTGGAACTTGAAGTCTTGGGAATATTCTTGAAAACCCTAGTTCTGGCCTTGCCCTATTCTTGAGAGAGTTTGCCTTGGAGAAAATGTTAAATTGAAAGAATGAATGAAAGAGTAGGATCTTAGGGCTTTAAGGTAATTTATGACCCTTTTTTTGATCAAACATTTGTCAGTTTAGGAATAGGATTGACAAAATTGACTAAACAACTCTTATTAAAAACTATTGGATTCACTCACGGAAACCCATTTATGGGTCGTAGGTCAACCCACGGGCCTAGGTCCTGTTCATCTAGTATCACACCTCAAATCCCTAAAATTGACTTTTTCTAGGCCCAAAATAGTGAAGCCTTGTTACGGGCCATGTAACCACTTATAGGTCGTGGTTGGACTCATAGAGTCCTTCCATACTCAGCCATTCTTCTTACCTTTCTTGGCCTCATTCCACGAAATACCCTATGGGACGTACCTTGTTTTATGGGCTATCTGGTAACATGTAGGTCACCTTTCAACAAATTCTAAATTTCCTTAATGTCTGATAGTCTCACTCACGGTCGTAAATACGAACCATAATGCATCCTATGGGCCTTCACTTTGTCCATGGGTTATCCCACACTTGAAAAAAATTCCCCTTCTTGAATTCCCATATTTAAGGACCAATCCTATGAGCTGTATGTGCATCTATGATCTGTAAGGTTCCCTCATGAACTTGACTTCAACTCATTTTCAGGACAACTTTTCTGCACTCAAGGCTTCTAAACTGGGGGTCATTACAATATCTACCCCTTGGAAACATTCTTACTTGAATGTACTTAAAGGTGGACTTTAAAGAGTAAACTAGCAGCTAACAACCTAGTATGCATGCTAAAATGCAAGTTAAACATCATTTGACAAAATTTTCAAAACTCACTTTCAAAACATGTCTCAAAATAATCCATAAACATCAAAATAAATATATACATCATGAAAAACTAAAATGCATGGGATTTGAGGTTTGAGGAAGAATTTCTTAATAACTTAGGATTGAGTATAGTGGAGTAGATGTGGATAATGCTTCATCATATCTGCTTTCGCTTCCCATGTAGCATCCTCAACTTCTTGGTTTCTTCAAAGCACTTTGATGAATGCAACTTTCTTGTTCCTTAGCTTTTTCACTTGTTGGTCTAGGATTTCAACATATACTTCTTCATAACCCAAATCCTCTTTAATCTTTACATCATACAAAGGAACTATGGAATTCGAATCATCTATGAATTTTCTCAACATTGACATATGAAAAACTGGATGAATCAAGTACAACTCTTTAGGCAGAACCAATTCATATGTCACTTTTCCCACACTTCTCAACACCTTGTAGGCCCATATACTAAGGCTTAGGTTTCTTTTCTTACCGAACTGGATCACACCTTTATTAAGAGACACCTTTTGCTAGACCTAATAACTAACTAGGAACTCAAGTTTCCTTTTTCTCACATCGAAGTAGGACTTTTGTCAGCTTTGGGTTATTTGCAATTTTTCCTATTTGCTTTTAATTTTCTCCATAGCATTCATTGCCAAGTTCGGTCCTATTAATGCCACCTCATCCACTACGAACCACCCGACAAGAGATCTACACTATCTATCATATAACACCTCAAATGGTGCCATCCCAATACTTGTATGAAAATTATTGTTGTAGGCAAACTTGATAAGTGTAAAATTATCATCTCAACTCCCCTTAAACTCTAACACAAAATCTCTAAACATGTCTTACAATGTTTGAATAGTCCTTTAGGCTTGCCTGTCAGTTTGGAAATGAAAAGTGGTACTCAACTTTACCCTAGTGCCAAGTCCCTTTTAAATATACTTCTAAAAGTGAGAGGTGAATTAAACTCCATGATCCATTATGATAGACAATGGAATCCCATACAACCTCATCAACTTTAGAATATACAAGTGAGCATAGTCCTCGAAACTGAATGTAGTCTTGACCAATAAGCAATGAGCCAACATTATAAAGTGGTCAACTATCACCCATATGGAATCAAAATGCTTTTTGGTCTTTGGTATAGCAACCGTGAAGTCCATTTTGATCTCTTTCCATTTCCAATAGGAATGTTAATTTCTTGTGCTAGACCACTCGACCTTTGGTGTTCAACCTTGACCTGTTGGCAATGAGCACACTCAAACACAAATTGAGAAATGTTCTTCTTCATTCCATTCCACCAATGAATCTCCCTCCAGTGTCTATACATCATTGTAGTATCAATATGAATAGAATATGAAGAGCTAAGAGCTTCTAGCATGATCAACTTTTTTAGTTCACCATTATTGGGCACACACAACCTTCCTTGATATCGGAGTACAACATGTCCTCCTTGTGAGAAACCCTCTATCTTTCCATCTTTCACTAAGGATTTCAACTTAACCTAGGTGGGATCAAGGTTGTTCTTAGACTTAACCTCGTCAATCAAAGAAGATTTGGACCCATAAAGAACCATTGCACCACCATTTTCTAACTCACTCAATTTCACTCTCAATTTAGCCAACCTATGAACGTCTTTGGCCAACTGATTAGCCCATATTTTAGACTTATTTTGGGGCTAGCTTACAAAAGAAACATTGTCCTTAGTGTGCTATTATTTCAAACCTCTAATGAATATGCATGTGTTATGTCAAAAAATGGAATTAATGGAAAATATTTGGCAAAATCTTGGAAACGGAGCAAGAGTGCTGAAAGATTGAGAAAAGTGGCATACCTACATAATCGGTGAACTGTCAAACACTTAGGAGACCGCCTAGTAATGTAGCAACTGAGGTCTATTGTAGGTCAAGAACACGGTCAGAATCAATATTGCATAACATATTCAGCACACTGTCGAATGACTTAAAAATCATCTAAAGTTGCATGACTCAAAGCCCCAAAACCTTGACAAGAAGGTGATGTGATAGGAACTTCGGCAAAAATTAAATTGTGTCGATGGAGTGAAGAACCCTCGCCTAATCCTACAGAAGAAAAATACTTATAATGACATAGATGAAAGTAGTCAAGTGCACATTTGGTGCATCATCACTGTCCTCGGCAATGGTCGGCCTTGATCTTCGAATGACAACTCACAGCATAACTTCTCACACATTTGCGTAGAATATATAAGAAAATTAGAAAGGACATTATACATATCATATCAGAACATATCATTCTTCTTAGTTTACAGAGAGAGTAGTACATAAAACCTTCATTTTTTGAGTACAAGGGTTGATAGGATTTTCAAGCCCTAGGAAAAAAAATAAAAGTAGATTAGATGGTGATAATCAACTATATTCTATTCAATCTTGTTAAACATGACTGTAGCTACTATATTTGTATTAAATGTCTAATTTGTAGTATATGTGGATAAAACTCTTATGTTGGGGGTATGCTATTGATATAGATTTTTGATTTATCTATTGTGTATTTGATATTTTGACTTATTTACAGTTGATTTGAGTGAATTTATATCCGTTCCTATGTTTAATATATAATTTCAAGGTTGAAAACTTAAGGTTTACTTTAAATCTTTGATTGTTGCCTTAACTGGAATGATTAGAGTGTGAAAACCTCTTTGGGTTTCAGTTGAAGTCCATAACCGTAGATTCAATAGCCAAGGTATTTGGGGTTTTACTGTGACTTCTTAGGCTAAGCATGTCGTCGATGGTATGCGTATGAATTTTTAATTGAATCATATGAAACACTTGTGTGTCATATCTGAACATGGGTTATAAGCACCTAGCCTATTCACTCATTATCAACTCATTTAGTCAAATATTTAGACCTATCTGGTAGATCAATTTCCATATTTGCACATCCCCTACATCTTCCCTTATTTACTGATGGAATTGTTAATTATGTATCATATAATTTGTTTCTTGCTTTCAATTTTGGCAACCCCCAGATCCTACAATTGCTTAGTCTAACAAACTATTTCTATATTGAACTACAATTCACTGTGGAATTCGACCCCAACCTTTCAGTTAGGTTATTATACTGATGACAACTACCCCTGCTTCCTTTGAGTAGCTGGATTGAGCGATACCACAAATGGCATCATTGTTGGGGAATCAATGAGTTCATAACAGAAGTGCTTATTGAGCTTTGTTCTTGTAGTTGGAGTTACTTTTTTACTATTTTCTTGTTGTTTTTTGTTGTTGAAAAGTAGGTGTTAAGATGGAGGACGATGGGAATGTCCATGCTGAGAATGTTAGAGATGCAAATGATATGCAAGGTGTTAACTGGGACCAAGTGGGAAGCACCAGTGCTATTCGACTTCCCTGGTTGGCCGGAGGAGTTAATTTTCACATAACAAGCACTATGTTGCAACTTCTCCAACTGGAGGGATTGTTTGGAGGGATTGGCCATAAGGATCCTCATGAACACCTTAAGAACTTTGATGATGTGTGCGCCCGATTCAATTTCAGAGGAGTGAGCTAAAAAGCCATTCGACTGAGGCTGTTTCTATTTTCCATTACCTATTAAGGTGGCTAGCTGAGCTACCTAATGATTCTATCACTTCATGGGAGGAGCTGCAAAATACATTCCTCAAAAGATTTTCCTATCTCTCAAAGATGATATAGTTGAGAAGAAGTATTGAGAACTTCAAATACATTGAAGGCGAGCCATTGCATTAGACATGGCTTTGATTTTAGAAACTCTTACTTCAATGCCCCAACCATGGAGTTTCGGACCATATGCTATTGCAATACTTCTATGTTAGCCTCGATGCGATTAACAAAGGAGTAGCTGATCAGCTGGTGAGAGAAGACTGATGACACAGACGTTCACTGAAGCTTGTGACCTCCTAGATGGCATGGAAAATATTAACCGAGCATGGTGCATAAGAGATGACATGATAACTTCATGGCATAGCGGTCCATCTAAAGAGAAGATTGCTAAAGATCTAGAAAGGGATGAGAACATGGCTAAGATGTTAATTCAGCTTAACCTCTTGACTAAGGATGTAATAGGAGGAAATCATAAAAGTGTGAATGCTTGTCACGACCCAAGCCTAGGGCCTAGACATGACCGGTGAATGGGAACCCAAAGGAACCCAAAACAAGACTATTAGCATATCATTACACATCCTTGGTCACGGAAGCAATGTAAAAACAACATAAGAACATAAACAAAGGGAAATTAGGACTAAGGGAGAGAGATTGGAGAGAGATTAATACTTATGTAACATGTAAAAGTTTGGAAAACAAGGGCAAGGGACTAAAGGGAAAGCTTGCATAACATCATAATCAAGAGACCAAAGAGTTAGGGATCATAACATAGATACATAGCATGTCCAACAACACCTCTACTATATAAATAGGAGCGGTGGCCAAGACAAAGCACCGAGCTCATCCTTATAGTCAAAATAGAACATAACAAAGTGTATCTCAATACATAATAAGAGAAATATAGACTAGGGTCCCCGAAGTAGAGGACTCACCAACTAGCTTGAGTAGCACCAAACTAGCCATGTGGATGATGATGATGATCAACTTGGGCTCTGGATCCTACATGGTGATATTATGTATGCAAGAGTATACATTAATATGTTTGAATGTACTAGGTATGTAGGATGAAATGCAACAATAGATAGGCATCATAATCAAAATGCATAACATTAAGCATTAGGCATAATATAATAATATGACATATATGATCAATGTTTAAGTAAATCATGCATAAGTAATTCATGCTTATGCAGGATATCATATGTGTAGATGAGACCAAGTTAGATTTCCAAGGTAAAAACCCCTTGGTTAGTTGATGATGATGCTACCCCATCAACCTGGTGGAGAGGTACAAACCCCTCACTAGGTTGATGAGTACAAACCCCCATCTAGGTTGATGATGATGCTATCCCATCACTTGGTGGTAAGGTACAAACCTCTCACTAGGTTGGTGAGTACAAACCCCCATCTAAGTTGATGAGTACAAACCCCCATCTAGGTTATCAAGGCCCTAGCCCCTTTATTGGCTATCAAGGTACTAACCTCCTAACAAGGTTATCTAGGCTCTTAATCCCCCCGGATCGGGCATTATGTAGTGCAATACTTTATATAGAATATATCATATACATAGGCTTCTTTCATCATCATAATATCAATTATATCATATCTCATGCTTTGGACCTTTAATTCTTCAAGAACTCACATGCAGACATTTTATCAAACACTTGGCGAGTGTGTAATGCTAATGTAAAATCATGCAATTTAAAAATGAAATCATGCAAGAAAATCCATTGTAGAAACCTCAATCTATACCTTGAAACACCCTCAAACAATATACATCAAAACCCCTCATGAAATCTTACAATAGATTCAGGATTAATGGCTCAAAAAACATAGTAAAACAGTCACGATTTCATGTAGCTTTAACATAGTTCATAGACAAGTTTATACTAGTAAACCCATTTGTAAAATCAACTATAAATCATGCAAATCGAGTAAAAAGGAAGCTTAGGAACCATGGGTGAAAGGACCCAATAGTTGAGACCCACATACCTTAGCTTTGGAGATGAGCTTGGTGAAAATTGGAGATGGATGCTTGAAGCTTGAAGGACAACCTTGATGAAATCCTTAAGATTGGTCTTGAGTTTTGGGACTTGAATTTAGGGTAAAATATTACTCTAAGTGTTTGAGAGGATAGTGGGGAATGTTAAGGATGATATGAGGGTGAAATAAGGTTAAATACAGGTATTTTCACGCATGGGGGGACTAAGGCCCCAGATTTAAAAGTCTTGGATCGTAAAATAAAATTGGACCATTTTTGTACAGGAGTGCGTCACATGGAGGGCGTACCTGCACATTATTTTGGGCTCACTTTGAAAATTTGAATTTTGCTACGGTTGCTCTAAATCAAGGTTAGACCCTTTCTCCCTCTAAATTGACCCCCTGAACAAGAATATGAAGTCAGATTTTTGGAATAACGAATGAATTTTTAGTATATGGAAATTATGATTCCAGGCACTTCTGAGGCACATTTTCAGAAACTTTTTTGGGTCATTTCAATATCTCCCCCTTGGGAACATTCGTCCTCAAATGTCAAAAGAACGTACAAGAGAAGAGTAATTATAAGGAGATCAGCTCTAACAAGAATGTGACAATACAATTTTAAAACACCATTTTAAAAATCTTAATATAAGTGTAATAAACTTACCAACTTAAACGTGAATGCATATGAATGACATAGGACTGAAACATAAGACTTGGAATCCTATAAATGGACTTGACGTATTACTATAAGCTTGAATAGAATAAAAGAGATATGATATTTCTTTACCATGCTTGCACCGGCTCCCTGAGAGACATATACGAATAGACGACTCCACCAAAAAGGCCTTGACAAACACCACATCAATATTAGTCAACTTCTTCTATTATCATCCACACCTACATTGGGACCTTCTCGTAAGTCAACTTGTCTTCCAAATCACTCACCATCTCAAAGGGTTCTATAGTACTAGAGCTACCAGTACATCTCCTCAACCTAGAAACATGAAGAACCGAACAAACCATAATCATATCCCTAGGCAAATCCCATCCATATACAACCTTACCAACATCTTCTACACTCCAAAAGGAATTACAATTCGTAACTCAATTGTCAACCTTGAATACACCTAGTCTACTTGGTACTATAACCACCATCTCCCCCTTGGGGATAACCTCCACTCGATTATTCTCTCACCAAAAACTTTCAACTCTAATAAGGTGGAAATCAAGGCCTTGCTTAAACTAGGCTCCTTCAACCAAAGAAGATTTTGAACCATCAAGAATACTATACCACTAGAACGATCCTGAAAAGTTCTAAAAAATGTGACTCAAAATGTCCAAAATTTTAAATTTCATATATCTCAAAATACGACTTCATATTCATGTTCAGAGGATCAAAATTAGGGGGAGAAGGGTCTAACCCCAATTTAGAGTAATCAAATCACAATTTCAAATTCTAAAATTTTAATTTCTAGAGACGATTCGTGATAGCGCCACAACGCGCAGCTATTGCAGACATATGTTAATTCGTCCTCCGCAATAGGTCTGTATTGTAGACCTTTGTATTGATTTCTACCTTGGTACAAGGCTTTGGAGTCTTGGGCCTAAGTGTTCCCAATTGTGCTTTCACCTATACTTAGCTAACTTTCACCCTCATATTATCCTAAATATTTCCCAAAACTCACTCAAACACTTAGTCATATTTTCACTCCCCAAACTCAAGTCCCAAACCCTCATCCGAAGCTAAGGTATTCCTTCAAAGATTCTTCTTCAAGATTCAATTCTCCGTTTACAATCTTCACCAAGTTCATCTCTAAGCTAAGGTATGTGGGTTTCTTTGATGGGTTCCTTTAACCCATGATACCCAAATCTTCTTTTACTTAAATTGCATGATTTAAAGTTGATTTACAAATGGGTCTTGATTATTATGAAATTCACTGCACACTATGTTAAAACTATATAAAGTTGTGACTGTTTTGCTATGTTTTGAGCTATAAATCTTTGATATATATTGTAAGATTTGGGAAGGGGTTTTGATGTATATTGTTTGAGGGTGTTTCAAGGTGTTGATCGATGGTTTTACAATGGATTTTCTTGAGTGATTTCATCTCTAAATTTCATGGTTTTATACTAGAATTACACACCCACTTAGTGTTTGATAAAATGTCCGAATGTGGTTTCTTGAGGAGTTAAGGTTGAAAACATGAGATATGATATGAATGACTCTACATAATGAAATGAGCTTATGTCTATGATATACTCTATATAAAGCATGAGTTTGGTCTCTTCTTCATATATGATATCATATATGAGCATGAGTTACTTAAGTATGTTTTACTTAAGCATTAATCATATATGCCATATTGTTATACTATGGCTATTGCTTAATACTATGCATTTCGATTATGATGCGTACCTATTGTTGCATTGCATCCAACTTACTTAGTACATTCAAATGTAACTAACACATACTCTTGCCTACATGATATCACCATGTAGCAGCCAGAGACCAAGTTGATCATCCTCTTCTACATGGCTAGTTCGGTGCTATTCAAGCTATTTGGTGAGTCCTACACTTTGGGGACTTTAGTCTACTCTCTCTCTTGCTATACATTGACACACTCTTCTTTATGTTCTATTTGACTATAAAGGTGAGCCCGATTGCTTTATGTTTGCCTTAACTATTATCTATGTAGTAAAGGTGGTTGTTTGACATATTTGTATCTATGAAATGAGTTGACTCTTGCCTCTTGATTATGATATTATTGTCACAATCTAAGCCTAGGGCCTAGACGTGACATGATGAATAGGGAACTCGAAGGAACCTTAAATAAGCCTCTTAACATATCATTACATATCCTTGGTTGTGAAAGCATAAAAAAAAATATTCAATTAAAGTAAGGGCAAGGGGACTAAGGGAAACTTGCATAAACATCGAAGTCAAAAGTCAAGAGTCAAGCT
>JAOTQJ010053779.1:0-14258 GCA_025642045.1 Solanum sejunctum
AACTTTGACAATATTCATAAATGAATAGCTTCTTGAGTTCAAAAATGAATATTTTGCATATCAATAAGCTTATGGAACTAGTTTTTATGCATGTAATTCTCACGACTCTATTCTTGACATTATGGTCTCGTTCCCTAGTTTTCGAGCTAGTTATTATCGTGCATATGTATAACTCTATGTATGTATATATATATATATATATATATATATATATATATATTCCGAAGTAGGTTGGATACGATGGGTCGATTTGCCCATGGGTCGACTTTGCTTAGTTTGGAGACATAAGGAGCTGGGTTTGTGATATGTTGGCATCATGACGTGTGGGTGATGGGCCTCGTTTGCCCGGGCTCACGTGAGTGCTCGGCCGCTGTTCGCCTCGGCTCACTTATCGGGCATGATGACCGCTACAAGTAAGATATGTGAGTGCTTGGCCGCTGTTCACCTCGGCTCACCTATCCTATGACGTGAGTGCTAGGTCGTTGTTTGACTTGGTTCACTTATGATACAGTTAGGACTTGTGTTGCAGATTTAGGGGATTTGAAATTTCTGGTGTTATGCTGTGGTATGGCGCGAGTTTGGAGGTCGCCATCGTTCCCGTCCCATATGCATTACTTTGATATTTTAAATAAAGAATTATTTTAATGTTTGCATGCAAGTTTGACTCATATATTTTTATTGGGATTATTACTCTCATTTATATTTTGTATTTTCTGCTTTACATATTCGGTATGTATTTTGTACTAATCATTTTTCTTCGGGGGCTGCATTTCATGCCCGCAGGTACTGACTTGCAAGCTAGAGAGCCACCTTCTTAGGATCTCTGTCTACCGTTAAAGTACTCCCTTTGCCTCAGGGAGCAAATTTTTGGGTATATATATGTACACTTATTTCCTGTATTTTGGATTTATGTATATTCGAGGTTATGACGGGGCCCTGTCCTGTCCTATGATTCAGTTCGTATGTGTAGAGTTTTGTGGATATATGTGGGTGTGGGATATTGCATATGGTATGACTACATATGTATGATACTTTTGTTGGGCGATTCTACCGCAGCGGTTACCTTATCGGCCCGCATACATATGTGTAGAGATATTTGTTGTATGTTGGGTTTGTTGTTTGCAAGTTTGGTTAGTCAGTAAAACAGAGGAAACTCTGCCAAAATTTCGATAGATTCCTTAGCTATTATAGTTGGAAATCCGATTTAATGTTTGTCTGGGTGCCCAATCGGCACTAATCACGATCCCTGGGTCGTGACATCACACCTCATCCATCACCCTCTTCTTCTTCATTCTTTTTTTTAATCGTCTACCTCGTGCTAGGAAGAAAATCGTCTTCTTTTTCACACTGATGCAAGGAATCATTTTAAATTCGATAAAGAAGAAGAAGAGGATTTTGAATACAATAAATAACATTGATGCCAGAAATCATTTTTCTAGTCTTAGAAGGTTCCAAATTTCAGCAACTCAATCATTTTTTAATTTTAAATCTTAGATTGTTGGGTTTCAATTTATGAATTGGGTTTTTAAAGTTCGAGTCTGATTCAAATTTGGGGTTTTTCGAAAATGGTCCTAATTTTAATGTTTAAAAAATTTAGATAGATATCGATTTCAATTCTTTCTAATAAAATTGACTAGATTAGAATAAGATAAAAAAGAGAGTTTGTTTTGGTGTTTGTCATTGGTGACTGATTTGGGTTTGCAAGCTGTTTTGAGGTGGTTTAGATGACTATTTAGCGGCTATTTAGGTGGTTGTATAATAGTTTTTAGTTCGTTAGAAAAAAAGAGAATGTATTGTGGAGGTGGATTTATGATGTAATGGGTTGATTGTTCTTCACCGGAGAATACAAAGAGAATTGTGATATATATTCTTTTCTAATGACTTCTCGTTATTTTCTGGATGAAAAGTTGTACTATAAGAAATGGAGGCTTCTATAATGGAATGCAGCCTTACTTGGGCAGTGATTAGAGATGGAGTGGGATTATGTGAAGAAAACATGATTATGAAAGAATTTTAATAATTAACTAATATATAATATAGTTAACAAAGGACAAATTAATTAATAGAAAGAAAAAAAAATTATAATTTCTCACATGGCACTGACATAGCAACAAGTGTAATACATTCTTTCCTGTAAGAGTGGTGTTTCAGTTGTAAGAGTTAAATAATTCCACTTTAAATAGTAAAGGTGTGTAATGGATCGTCATGATAGTTTAAATGTGTAAATGACTTTTCGAGACAACTTCAAGGAGAAATTTATGATTTTTTCTTATTTTAAATACATGTAGAGCTTCTGGAAGAGTCCTGACAGTCCAGTTGGCACTTTCATTACTGACCATGTTGAAGAAAAATTTGAGAAAAACTAATTTGAAAGCATTGATTAGTTTTAGTATTATTCGTTGTCCACAACTTGAAAATGCATATATTGTTTGATCAATTAATTGATTAGCTTAAAATATTTTTAATATTATTAAAGTTATACTTCTTTATTATATAAATATATTAATATAAAGTCAAATTAATTATGCATAGTGAGGAAATTCAACTATGTAAAAAACTAAAAAAGATTCCTGTTTTCTCTCGGCGCACTTTGGTGACTAACGTGCACACCATCGGAAAATTAGGAGAGGGAGACCACGGAAAACACTGTTGAAACAACGTTAAGAGGAAATTCTACTGGGAATTGGATCTAGCTCAGCTTAGAGTACAATAATTCCAAGTCAACAAGGACAGGAAGCAAACTGGAAATCACCGGAAGGAAGGGGAGATACTGGGAAAAGTATAGTCGAACAATGGCCAAATCTACACAATGCAAGTAAGAAGGGAAAGGAGCATGAACAAACAACCCCAAAAACTACGGAAATTACAAAAGAGAGACACGCAGATGAAGAACAACACAAACAGATCTCTCCAAAAGCAAATTAGGAGAAGCCTTGGATAAATCTATTCGCAAACAACCGCTTGGCAACACGAGGTATGAATCTATAGTATATAGCATCAGTTGTTATTGAATGGGAAAAAGTTGTGGAGATATTGCCTGAAAATACTGAAGAAGATATGAAATGGAAGCATCTATAGTTATCTATGTGGTACGTACAACACCTTCAATAGGTGCTATAGAAAGGTTATTGCTAATCAAGGGGATTTCTCTAGTAAACCAGTGGTTCTATATCATAATGAGGGATACTTTGTAATAAGATTTGCTAGTGAGGAGGAATGGGATAAGGTGCTATATATAGGGCCACATTACTTGCTAACAAGACCAGTAATAATGAAGCCATGCATGCCGGAATTTAAATTCAAAGAGGAAATCCTAACTACGATTCCATTTTGGGTTAAACTTCCGAATCGACCTCTTAATTGCTGGAATGCTGTTGTATTGAGCAAAATTGGGAGCAGTCTTGGCCAACCACTATATGCAGATGAATATACCACGTAGGCTAGTAGGATTTCCTTCACCAGGATCTTAGTTGAAATGGACATCACAAAGCAGCTGCCAAAAGTGATCAAGATACAAAATATGAAAGGGAAGATATTTGAATAACAAGTGTTATATGACTGGGAACCAAGTTTTTGTCAAAAATGCTTACGGGTTGGGCATTCGTGTACTGATAAAACTGAGATACCAGTGAGGAAAGGGCAGGGACAAAGGCAGCAAAAAGAATGAAAACCTGCAAATCAGGAAAGAATGAATGAGAAACATGAAGTTGATAAGAAGGAAAATGATGATGGGGAACCAAAAATGCAACAGAAATAGAAACAAACAAAGAATCAAAATAAGGAAGAATGGTAAGTGGTGAAGCATAAATCATCAAGGAAAACCAACACACAAGAGCAGCAGATGATAATTAGCACCAATCCTTACCAACTGGTCTATGGAGAAGGAGAAAATAGTGGTGCTAAGGAGGAGAGGCTAGGTACAACACCATCTAATCAACCAATTTGATGCTGATAACATGGAATGTGAGGGGCTTCAACCAAGAGGTGAAGCATAAGGAGTTAAAAGGTTTTATGAGAAGGAATAAACTTACTTGTATTGCAATATTAGAACATAGAGTTAGAGAGGACAAAGCTAGTAATAATATCAAGAAAATAATGCCAGGATGGGATTAGTACACTGATGCTACAACATATGACAAAGGAAGAATATGAATGATTTGGGATCAGAACATAATTAATTTCCAAGTCACAGAGAGGCCAACACAGCATATACATGGAGTGATGCAAATAAAGCAAAGTGGAGTACAGTTGCTGTTCACTGCAGTGTATGGATTATACACAATAGCTGACAGATACCTACTGTGAAGTACTTTACAGAGACTAAGTGGCCAAATAAAGGAACCATGGATGAGTACGGGAGATTTCAATGCTATAATGAATCTAGAAGATAGACCAATTGGAAGTCAAGTACAAAGGGCAGAAACCAGATACTTCAAGGAATGCTTAAACTAACTAATACACTCTAACTGAGCTACAGACAGTGGGAAGGGATTTCACATGGCAAATAGACGTGTATACTAGGATTGATAGAGCACTGGTAAATAATGAATGGATCGTAAAAATGCCACCATTACAAGTGAAGGTGATGGACCCTATGTTTCCAGATCACTCACCACTGAGTTTGACAATAAGAACAGCAAGACAATCAGAAGAGATTGTTTAGATTCTATAATTGTATGGCACAACATCCTGATTTTAAAGGAAGAATTCAAAGAAGCTAGCAAGTGCAACAAGGAGGAAAGAAACGAGTATGGCAAAACTTGAAACAGGTGAGGAGAGAATTGCAAAAGCTGAATCAGATAGAGTTCAAAGGGGTCTTAGCAAGAGTTCAAAAGCTAAGACAAGAATTTGATATAACACAAGGACAGATGAGGACTGCTCCTACAACTCAGGAATTACTGGAATCAGAAAAGGAAACAAAGCAACAATTGGTCAAATGGAGTATGATTGAAGAAGGGAGCACACTCAGGAATTACTAGAATCAGAAAAGGAAACAAAGCAATAATTGATCAAATAGAGTATGATTGAAGAAGTAATTTACAAACAAAAATCAAGGGTACAATGGCTCAAACTGGGAGACTCAAATACTAGATTTTTCTTTGCACACATGAAGGGAAGGAAAGTACAGAAATCAGATTACAATGCTGACAAGAGAAGATGGTATAATGATCACAGAACCAGCTGCAATTGTTAATGAAGCAATGGATTTCTACAAAAATCTTCTAGGAAAAGCAAAACAACACATGCCAGCTGCACAACGAAGAGTGATTAGAAATGGACTAGTCCTTAATTTGAGTCAACAATTGTCCCTGACCAGAGAATTTACCAAAGAGGATGCCATAATAGCACTTAAAGACATTGATGACAATAAGGCACCAGGAGGGGATAGTTTCAATGCCTACTTCTTCAAACAAGCTTGGTCTGTAGTAGGAGATGAGGTAATAGATGCTATATTATCCTTTTTTAAAACTAATGAGCTATATATCCCTGTGAACAAAGCTGTGGTTACTCTTATTCCTAAAGCACAACATCCAAATTCTATAAGAGAGTATAGACCTATCTTTTGATGTACAACAATCTATAAGATTATATCAAAGATGCTTACATATAGATTGCAAGGAGTTATGACACACTTGGTAGATCCTAGTCAATCTGCCTTTGTACCAGGAAGAGTGATTAGTGATAATATAATCCTAAGCCATGAGTTGGTGAAAGGGTATGGAAGGAAAGGGATATCACCTAGGTCTATGCTAAAAATTGATATGCAAAAAGCTTATGATTCGGTGAAATGGCATTTTTAGAAGAGGTGCAATGGGCTGCAAATCCCAGCAAGATTTATTAAATGGATCATGACGTGTATAAAAATAGTGTTAATACTCCATCTTGGTAAATGGTATTCCAAGTCCAACTTTCAAAGCTAAAAGAGGGGTAAGGCAGGCTGATCATTTATCCCTTTACCTTTTTACATAAGTTATGGAGTATCTTACCAGACTACTGAAGATCCTGAGCCAACAAATTGATTTCAAATTCCACCCCAGATGTCAGAAGTAGCAGCTAATTCAATTGAGTTTTGCAGATGATTCATTATTATTTAGCAGAGGAGATATAAACTCAGTGAGAAGACTATTTGATTGTTTTCAAGAATTCTTTAAAGTGTCAAGGCTTGTAGCAAATCAGACCAAGGGCAATATATATTTTGGGGGAGTTATAGAAGCTGATCAAAAAGCCATTTTGCAGTACACTGGGTTTAAGAAAGGAACATTGTCATTCAAATATCTAGGGGTACCTTTAAGCTCAAAAACGTTGTCTATAAATCAATGTCAACCATTACTAGACAAAATGCTAGGAAGTATCCAAAATTGGACTGTCAAATTTCTATCATATGCTAGCAGATTACAACTTGTTCAGAGTGTGTTATTAGCAATTCAAAACTTTTGGTCACAGGTCTTTTATCTACCAAAGAAAGTGCTGAAACAAGTAGAAACTGTGTGCAAAAGGTTCTTGTGGAATGGTGAAGTCTAGGACAAAGGCAAGGCACTCATAGCATGAGAAATCATATGTCAACCTAAATCAGCTGGAGGACTTCAACATAGTGGAAGTACAAAAATGGAACCAAGCAGCAATACGTAAGCATTTGTGGAACCTGGCTGATAGGAAAGACAAGTTTTGGGTAATTTGGTTTCACACCTACTATCTAAAGGGTAGGCAACCATGACAGGTGAACATTAAACAAGCATTCTGGATGATAAGGAAGATCTTACAAGCATACCAATGGGTGGAGAAAGTTAGCATTCCCATAACTGAAATCATGAATTCAGTAACATATAGCATCCACAAGACATATCAGATGCTCAAGGGGAATTTTACAAAGGTGATATAGAGGAGAATGATCTGGAACAATCCTGGAAGACCCAAATGGACATTCATACTCTACCTAGCAATACACAGGAAGCTATACACAAGAGATAAGACTGGAGAAATGGGGAATATGCAGTGATACAGTGTGCCCACTATGCAAAAAGGAACAAGAGAATCACCAACACCTATTCTTTCAATGCATTGGAGTAGGAAAACTTTGGCAAAAGTTGCTCCATTGGATGGCTATTATAGGAAGCAACCAAGGATGGACTGAGGAATTAGCATGGGCAACAAGGAACAGAAATGGACATAAACTAGAGGTCAAGTATACAGAATGACAATGGCAGCAGTGGTCTATTTTGTGTGGAAAGAAAGTAATCGCAGACTCTTCCAAAAGAATAGCAGGAGCATTGAACAAATCAGTAGACAACGTGTTCAAGAAATTCACTACAGAAGTAGTACTAGTCCTAAACTGGGTAGTTACATGAACAATCTAAATTACTATCCATAGAAACTAAAAGAGAGACACAACAAGAATGGCCTCTGAGATTGGGACTATGTCCAATCCAGAGGTTCAAAATTGTAAAAATGCTTCATCTGGTAAAGAGTTTGGTTACCAAAAAAAATTATGGATATTGAAGAATCATATCGTAAAATATCGAAATAGGAATTAGAAATACCGAACTAATTTGGTATGATAATGGTATTGTATTTTAGATATCGAAAATTAAAATTACCATATCAAAATTTTAAAATATCATACCATACCGTACTATACCCACCCCTAATAGGAGATATTAATGAGTAGTTCAAATAATTTTCACAAAGCAAAAAATGAATAAATATGTTCCTATTTTATATTCAGCAAAAAATTTGTTAAATATAATTATATTTATTTCTTGTCTATTTTATTGATATAAAAATAGGTTATGATTTAGTTTTTATATACTATTATTATACAAAGGAGACTTCTTTACTGAATGAGAAAATATTGTTGTTGTCATGTTAAGATAAGTATCTAATCCTGAACTCCGGTTCTTATATTAAGCTAATATTAATGTAGAAATGTAATGATCGGATTTGTCATTTTTGACTTTATCTATGAAATTTACTATTTTACCCTTTTGTAAGTTGCTTTGGGCCGTAATTTGAACTATTTGAATGGTTGAAATTGAAATCTTTAGTTTTAAAAGCTGAAAATATGAGTTTTGATCTTTTCGAAAGCTTATTGAAAAAGTGAGTTTTTATGTCACTCTGAGTTTCGAAGGTCGGATCAGGGAACCGTCATTCCATTAGCTCTGGAATGTCGAAACTGAACTACAAGAAGTTGCAGAACTGAATTTAGAGTTAAATGAGATTTTTGGGCACAAAGTTGTGATTTTAGTCGTTTTCGAAATCAAAATTGAAGAATTGTATTTGGGTTTTCAATTGAAAAAATTAAAAAAATTTCGAGACTTGGATTTTTTTTTTTCACAAAAATGATTTATGAGCTCATTTAAGCTCCATTTTCAAAATGATTTTCACCAATGAATTTCTATTTACGTGAAGAACATTTTTATTTAAAAAATTCTAGACTTTTGGCCTCAATTTTCAATATGAAACTTTTGGACCATGTTATCATTTTTTTCGAATTGTATGATCATGATATTTTTAGTTTTAAAATGTGATTGTGAACCTATTTTTAATTAGACTAGTTCTCGGACACATGCATTATACGTGTATTCTTGTCGATACATATAAGACTCTTTTAAATGACAAAAATAATATTTAAATATGATTAATGAGCAACATAAGATTTAACGTGTAAAATTCATTATAAACTCAATTTGAAGATTACTAAAATTGTTTGATGAGCTGTCGAACAATAGGCGAATTTATGTTTGAACCTCAAAAGTGAAATCATATAAGAAATACTCTCTCCGTTCCATTTTTATATGACACTCTTTGACTTGGCACGATATTTAAGAAAAAAAGTAAGACTTTAAAACTTGTAGTGTAAAATCATTTTGAGAAATTTGTGTGTTTGAGATTCATTTTGTTAAGGGTAAAAGGAAAATTTTAAAACCAAATTGTTTCTAATTGAAATAAGATAATATTTGTTTTGGGACGGATAAAAAAAAAAGATGTCACACAAAATGAGACACAAGAATTAATATTTCTTTTTACACTTGGTAATGTGGCTTACTTCTCATCAATATCAAAATCTCTATCAAACATTAGATGCAAGTTGCAACAATCTTTCGACTATCACATTTCTTTCAAGCATTATATAATGAGTCGTATTTTCATTTTTAATGTAGAAAATTTGGAGGACAGATAAAATATCAAAATGTGTACAAACTTTTTATCAAGGCAAGAGAATAAAAAAAGATCATTCAAAATAGCGATCATATAATTTTAAACTACAAAAGCAATACACGTAATATTTATTCCAGGTTTAAATTTTCCTATCAAATATAAACTCATGCTCCAAATACAACTCATATCAAAGCTTTAAAGTTCATATAGCATTCACTGAGCAACTTTTTTTTTTTAAAAAAAAAATGAATTTTATTGTGAATTTTATCCAATACTTCAAATAGTGACGGATCTAGAATTTTCGAAATATAATAAAACTAAAAAAAGCTAAAAAAAATGCTTTAAGTGGGATTCGAATTCTGAACATAAAAGTTCATTTAAATGAAAATCTATCACTATGTTAGACTTTACTTATTATTTAGGGGGTTCAAATTTAATATATACACAAAAATATAAAAATTTTATCTTATATATACAATGTATTTTTTCGTCAAAGAGGTTCGGATCACCAAAGCCTAGGTCCGCTCCTGACTTCAAAGAATGTGAAAGATCAGAAAAGAATATATACTCTGTGATAACTAAAATAAATTATATTGGTACAGCTGAAGAATACTCTCTCTGTCCATTTTTACTTGCCTTTTATACTATTTTGGGATGTTTTAAAATTAATTGCTGATTAAAATTTGCTCTCTCTTCTTGTATCCCCAACGTTTGTATTCACTATGCCTCCTTGCATCCTCATCATTAAGGGGTCATTTAATAATGAGAAAAGATATAAATTCACCATTAATGTTATCCTAAATTTTTAAAAAGATATCTTAACTTTGCGAGCGACCTATTACTCTACAGACGTATCTAATACCTTTGTAAATATGTCATTTTGATATATTTATTCACCTGTGTTGGTGAACACACACACTTTGAGCGTGCAAAGTTTTTTCTCCATTCTAAAACCAATTAAAAAGTGACACATTGCATTCCTATTTTCCATATACCATATCATCTTCACCAAATCAAATTAGGTGTTGAAGAATTTTTTCTTTTGGAAAGAAAAATCAGCAGAGTAGATGAAATCAACACAAATTAACATTAATACTCTCTCTATTGAAATCACTTCAAGGTTTTATTTGTTCTTAAGAAGAGAAGTATGAAGCTTCACCATGGTAGACATCTCAGATAGAAAAATCTTAGGTGTAGATGCTAATTTGCAAAAATCATCTTCATTATCGTTATTCTCCAAAACATCCAGTTGCAATGGATTTTCCAAGTTCCTTCATAATTTTAGAAGAATTTGAATTTCATAGGACTCTAATTGATGAGTGTTTAAAATTTATAGAGCCCACATGAATAAAACTATGGTGAATATCTTCCAGCCCTATTTAACAGAGCGTAGAAAATCTTTTTTAAAAAAATTTCATATAATACTCAACAGAAATTTATGAATAAGTTAAAAAGGGAACAATTTGAGCTTCCAATTGAAGACACAAAACTTCTTTTTTAAAAAAAAAAAATCTAAACGCAGAAAACTTCAAATAGGAGAAAGCAAACAAACAAACAAGGGTCGTCTGGACAAAAATGAAAATGAATCAAAAGGAAACAAAAAGAATAAGAAAACAGGAACTTCGTTTTTTGAAAAAAGTAAATGGGTCATCTAAATTGAAGAAGTAAATGGGTTTTACGGAAGAGAAATGGAAAAAAAATTTGACCATTTTAATTAATTAATTAATTAATTAATTAAAAGAGGATGAGTGAAACACAGACGGCAAAATATGTCAAAATGTTGTATTTACAAAGATATCAAATACTTCTGTACAATAATAGAACGTCCGCAAAGTTTAGATATTTTTTAAAAAAATTGAGACAACTCCAATAATAACTTCATGTCTTTTCTCTTTAATAATTATGGTAAGTAACATTTTTAGGTTTGCATTAAAGTAAAAAGAATTTGAGTGGTTGTAAATAAAGGTTTATTTTCATTTTAGGGGTTGATGAATTGCGTTTAGAGATATTTTTTTAGGCATATTAAAAATCAATATAAATAACAAAATAGATACATGAGTTTTAATAGAAATAATGTGACTGTCAATTGAAAGGCTACGTTGTTATTTAAATTATAATTAGTATATTGTCGTTATAATTGTGCTTTAGTTTATCTACTATTATATTTTTTTTAAACTATAAAATTTTCACTCTTTTAGGTACTAGACAAAATGGAAAAATCAATAAAAAAGTTAAATAAATAAATAAATAACATGACATGTATATGATATTTAATATACCTTTTTTGTTTTTATTAAAGGGATAAATGACATTATTTAATTGGATATTTATTTAACTATTTAATTATTATAGGGGCAAAATGATAATCCAACTTTAAGGTTAGGATCTCCTACTTTTAGTAATATATGATGATTATGGTGTGTTGGATTTCAATTCAAAAAGGAAAGACACTCTTATTGGATTGGTTGTTTGGCTTATTCGAGAAAGTAGATTCCTAAATTTTATTGAGTTTAATTGAACTTAGTATCTTTCTTCTTTGCATGTTTGGGGATTAATGAAATGATTTAGTGAATTTTTCGGAGTAATGAAGATATTATGCGATAGCATGTGCGAATTAATTTTTGAATTGGAGCGTATTTGTTAATGATAATGATCCTTAAGTTGATAATGCAGATTGAGCTTGTAATTCTCGATTGTCAAGAGCGAAAATTGTTCATACTGATCTAGTTGTTGAAACTTGCTTCATATTAATGTGAAAATGTCTATTTGTAATAAAAAAAAATAAAATCTCTTTTATATCTATATCTATATATATATTTGGGAAAACAAAATATAAGAGAATATTAATGAGTCAAAATAATACAAAGAAATTTAGATAAATATTACTACAATTATAATTTTAAATAGTATACATATATAAGTAAAAATAATACTTGAGTCATGCTAGGTACTGTCACTGTCCTAAAAAATAATTTCAGCAGTGTGAAATATTTTCCCGTAATTAAACAAGCCTTCTCTAATTACTTAGAGGATGCAAGAATAAATAAAATATAATTCCTACAAAATAAGAAAGTCGAAAAGGGGATTATAACTAAGAAAATAAATTAGGAGAAAGTGTAGTAACTTTCCTTTTCTTTTTCACTCTTTCTTACTTACTTCTCGCTCTTTACTCATACTTTGTTTCAAGAATGAAGACACATATATATACTTGTCAAAACTTGATGATCAAGCACGATATATGGTCTTATTTTTGCCAATCTTTTGGCTTTAAACTTGCCAAGCATTTGGCATTAAACTTGTCAAGTTTTTGGCCTTGAAAGTACCATGTAAATGGCCTTAAAATTGCCATGCAAATGGTCTTAAAATTGCCATGCAAATGACCTCAAAATTGACATGCAAATGATCTTGTATTAGCCATGTAAAGAGTGAATATATATCATATAATTTTTGTGTTGACAAAATATTTTTATGTAATCATTAATAACTAAGTAATGACATTTAAAAAATAGTTAAAATAATTTTAAAATATCCAACAATCTCCCATATATTTTAAAAATATTTTAAGAATAATAACAAGACTTGCTTAATTTTGCATGACCAAAATATTGTAGGTTTGGTATCTTTTGGACTATGAACCAAACTTAGATCGATAAAATTTAACTTACAGAATTATTAGTGAAATATAAAATTTTTATGAACTAAAAATTCTTTATTGTAAGTCAGAGATTCTACCAATCAATTTTGATCCTTATATTTTATTGTTCAATGCGATTTTGCGTTAATAAGCCATGCGCGTGCCTGGTTATTCATTAGAGCTTTAAAGACTAGGCCAAGGTCTCATAGGAATGGCCTCACTTCACTTCTCATATAGGTGAATTCATCAAGTGTATATTGCTCTATGTACACCATCCTTAAGGACTATGAATTCATTAAGAGTTAATAATTCATCCCTCATAATTAGTAGTAGTTCAAGCACTCTCAGTTAGTGCGCAGTGTCAATATTGACTTGTTATTACCCATATAAACCTACTTGATGGGATCTCCAATCACATATGTTGGGGTACCATCTTTATTGACAATCATATTGGCATCAGACCCATCTCTTTTGAGGTTTGAAGAATTAATTCTCTTCCCACGAATTTAGTTAGTGAATCGGTCGAATTCAATTCTGACTTCACATAATTAATGAAAATAATTCCATCTTTCAGTAGCTGCTTAACAACATCATATCTCAATTTCAAGTGTCTACTATTACAATTGTAAGATTTATTCTTTGCAATAAATATTACGGCTTGACAATCACAATGTATAGACATTGGAGGTATCTCATCCTTTATTAAAGGGATATTTGCTAAGAAATTTCTTAGCCACGCAGCCTCAGAACAAACTAGTTTTAGAGCTACAAACTTTCACTCCATAATTAATCTTGCAATGACCACCTGTTTAGCTAATTTCTATGATATTGCTCCACCACCTAAGGTGAACACATATCCACTAGTAGATTTTGTCTCATCTGAATCAGAGATCTAGTTTGCATCACAATACCCTTCTAATGTTGAAGAAAATCAACTATACAGGATACCATAATTCATGGTTCCTCTCAAATATTTTTATCAGCCTTATTAATATAGATCAATGCTCTTTATTGGGATTATGAGTATATCTGTTCAGTCTATACACAACATATGCTATATAAGGCCTAGTAAAATTCATCAAATGCATCATATTCCCAATAATCTATGCATATTTAGACTGAGCCACTGGGTCACCTTTATTTTTTTTCAATTGAGAATTAGCATCATAAGAAGTAGTTACAGGTATCACATCAAAACATTCAAACTTCTTGAGAAGTCTCTCCACATAATGTTCTTGTGACAACAATACACCATCTTCACTCCTTGTAACTTTAATAACCAATATCATATTAACTTCACCCAAATCTTTTATGTCACGACCCAATCCAGGGGCCGTGAATGGTGCCGATTGGACACCGCGACAACCACTTATACCGAATATTTACTTACAACAGCTAAGGGATTTCACAAAATTTTGACAGAGTTTCCTCTGTTTTTCTGACTAACCCCACCTGCAAACAGCGAACC
>JAOTQJ010053790.1:0-14258 GCA_025642045.1 Solanum sejunctum
ACGAAAACCCATTGATGGGTCATAAACAACTTCACGAGTCATAGAGGGGACATCTTAGAGTTGAAGTCCAAATTTTTAGTAGTTGAGTATGAGACCCAGATTAAGGGCCCCCAGATTAAGGGCCGTGGAATGAAATACGGCCCGTAGGACACCTTTCGTATGGCATGTCAACCAGTTGTACAATTTTGTTTAGGACTTGAATTTTAATTGTTATAAATAGGTTTTTAGGTTATGTTTTCTGAAGTTTTCGCCTAGTATTTAGACAACTCAATATTTTGAGAGAGAAAATTGTAATATCATATTGGAGAGTCTTTTAGAATACTTGTGATTGAATTTTACCTTGAAGCTTGTGATTTTCTTGAAGTTGGATTTTCCTTGTTCTTGATTCTATTGTGTAAGTGTTCAATTATGTCCTATCTGTTCAGAATTCCTGCATCTACATATAGCATGAGTAGCTAAATCCACAACTAGGATTGTGGGAACTATGAAGAATTAACAAAGTAAAATCAGATAATTCATGATTCTTGGAAGGTGTATATGTATGTATTAATTAATTCTCTTTGTTTTGCATGCTTTCTGGTGGTAGCCACCATTAGAACCTACCTAGTGTTACTGACTAGTCCAAGTTAGTAATGAATAGGAAAAGAGATTAACTAACAAGATTCAATTCATATGTTCTCATTTAATTAATCAAACTGAGCAAGGGGAGGTTGTACTGGGACTGATATGTAATGGTTAGTAATGCACACTATGGAGATGGGCCAAATACCATAGTGAAATTCACCTTTCACCTTTAACCAAAGGGCTTGGTGAATATAAATTATCATCCTGCATCCTATACACTAGACAAGAATTAAGTTATCTGGTGATACTAAGTTGGGGAATCATGGGAAACACAATACCCTAGTTTCGCTCCATTATTGACTTCTCTCTTGTGATAGTTTACATATATTTATCATTGATTATTGTAAACCTCCACCCTTTGGGGAAGTAAATTGATTAATTATTCAAATTATAAATTGGTGAATTCTCTTGAGTATACGTATTCTCTATGGGTTCGACCATAACCTTTGTTAGGTTTTATTTCTTGACAGCAACCACTTTATCCTCTAAAAGGGAGGTGTCACTTAGGCGACATTAGTAGTCACTTTCAAGGTGGCCAAAAGCAAAGTGGGCAAGGATCCACCAACACTCCTCCTAATCAGAATGACAAAAGGGTGGCTCCTAAGCCCCAAAGTCCAAATTGCTCTAACTGCTGGAAGTCTCACAAAGGGAATGTTTAGCCAAGTCAAATGTTTGCCTCACTATTGGGAAGCCTAACAACTATGTTAAGGATTGTAGGAGTGGAGGCACAATGTCCCAAGGCCAAAAGGGTCAAGTAAAATCACCCAAAGGACTAACTAGTTCTATACTCTTCATGGTCGCCAAGAGGTCAAAGAAGCTCTGGACGTGGTTTATGATATGTTAAGATTTTTTTTATTATAGTGCATATGCACTTTTAGATCCAAGAGGAAATATGTCTTTTGTAATCCTATTCCTTGCATATAAGTTTCATGCATGTCCCGAAGTAATCCATGTTCCTTCTAAGGTATGTAATAAAGTATGTGAGTCCATCATAGCATAAAAAAGTCTATAAATGTTGTCCCATTCTATATTGAATAAAGTGATTCGATGTGACTTAGTTGAGCTTCCCATAGTAGACTTCGATATGCTTTTTTGAATGGATTGGTTGCTCGCTTCTTATGCTTCCATTGACTAGAGAACTCCTAGGGTTAAATTATAATTCCCTAATGAGCTAATTTTTGAATGGGAGGGTAGCAACTCTTCATGTAAGGGTAGGTTTATTTCTTTCATAAAGGCCCGTGGAATGATTTCCAAGGGATACATCTACCACATAGTAAGGGTCAAAGATGTTTGTTCCAAAGTTCCTTCACTTGAGTCGGTCTCCGTTGTAAATGAGTTTTCTAATGTCTTCCAAGATGAGTTATTGGGTGTTCCTCCCAAATGGGAGATAGACTTTGGTATAGACCTCTTACTCAATACTCAGCCTATCTCAACCCCTCCTAATAGAATGGCTCCCGTAGAGTTGAAAGATTTAAAGGATCAACTGAAGGATTTGTTAGAAAAGGGTTTCATTAGACCTAGTAGGTCTTCATAGGGTGCCCTAGTGTTATTTGTAAGGAAGAGGGATAGGTCACTCCATATGTGCATTGACTATCGTTAACTTAATAAAGTCGCCATTAAGAATATGTATCCCCTCCCGAGGGTAGATTATTTGTTTGATCAACTACTCATTTCTCTAAAATTTATATGAGATCCAGTTATCACTAGTTGAGGGTAAGAGAAAGTGACATCTCTAAGACCGTTTTCCGCAATAGGTATGGTCATTTTGATTTCATAGTGATATTATTTGGCCTTACTAATACAATGGTGATATTTATGAACCTCATAAGTAGAGTATTCAAGCCTTACTTTATCATGTTCATTGCGGTGTTTATTGATGACATCCTTATCTACTCGCTAGGTGAGCAAGAGAATAGGGAACACTTGAGGGTCGTATTGCAAATCTTGAGGGAACAAAAGCTCTATGTAAAGTTTGATAAGTGCAACTTTTTACTAGATGAGGTTGCCTTCCTTCGGCATGTAGTGTCTAGAGAGGGCATCAAAGTTGATACTAAGAAGACAGAAATGTTGAGGAACTGGCCAAGGCTATTGACTCCTACCGACATAAGAAGTTTGTAGGGTCTAGCCAATTACTATAGATGGTTTTGACAAGACTTCTCCACTATTTTGTCTCCATTTACCAATCTAACTCTAAAGTAGTATAAATTTATGTGGATGGATGAATGTAAGAGGAGTTTCCAAACTTTAAAGGATCGATTTACTTCATCACCCAAACAGACATTGCCAAAAGAGAATGGTAGGTTCGTCATGTATTGTAATGTATCAAGGATTGGGTGGCTTGTGTGTTCATGCAAAATGATAAAGTGATTGCCTAGCTTCAAGGCATTTGAAAGTGCATGAGAAAAACTACCCGACTTACTACCTTGAGCTTGCAGTAGTGATGTTTTCCTTGAAGATTTGGTGACATTACTTTTATATAGTTCATGTGGATGTTTTCACCAATCACAAAAGTCTCCAACACATGTTCTCCTAAAAGGGTCTCAACTTGAGGCAACAGAGGTGGTTATATCTACTCAAAGATTATGATATAAGTATCAAGTACCACCCCAGAAAGGCCAATGTGGTAGCTGATGCCATTAGTAGAATTTCTGTAGGTAGTATGTCTCAAATATAAGATGATGGGAAAAGGGAGTTGGCTAAAGATGTCCATAGGTTTGATAGACTCTAAGTGAAATTGAGTAAGTCTGGAAGTGGTGGTACAATGGTTTTCATGGTTCACGTCTTCTTTGGTTGAAGAGATTAAGTCTAACCAAGGTCTTGATCCTACATTGGTTGAGTTAAGAACCTTGTTCTTCAATATCAAGGGAGGTTGTGTGTGCAAATGATAGTGAGTTGAAAAAGTTGATCATGCAAGAAGCCCATAACTTTTCATACTCCATTCATCCTAGTACTACTAATATTTATAGAGAATTGAGGGAGATTTATTGGTGGAATGGAATGGAGGACATTTCTTAATTTTTGTCTGAGTCCGCCAATGGATGGCCTAGAACAAGACATTGATATTCCTACTTGGAAGTGAGAAGGGATCAACATGGACTTCTTAGTTGGGTTGCCAAAGACCAAAAAGCATTTTGACTCCATATGGGTGATAGTTGACCGCATGATGAAGTCGGCTCATTTTCTAACGATCAAGACTACATTTAGTGCCAACGATTATTTCGGCTAGTATATTAAAGAGTTAGTGAGGTTGCATAGGATTCCATTGTCCATTATATTAGATCATGGAGTATAATTCACTTCTTACAATTGGAAATCTTTTCAAATAGGACTTGGCACTAGGGTGAAGTTGAGTACTGTTTTTCATCCCCAAGATGACGGGCAAGCCGAAAGGACTATTCAGATATTGGAAGAAAAAGTGAGAGCTTGTGTGTTGGAATTTTAGGGGATTTAGGATGAACACATGGCACTTATCTTATTTGCCTACAACAATAGCTTCCATGCAAGTATTAGGATGATAATATTTAAGGTATTGTATAGTAGAATGTGTAGATCGCCTATTATATGGTTCATAATCAGTGAGGTAGCATTAGTAGGACCAGACTTGGTAATGAATTCTATGAAGAAAATTATTAATAAAATTAGGAAAAAATTATTAATAGAATTAGGAAAAAATTTCAAAAATCAGAAAGCCGACAAGTCCTACTTTGATGTGGGAACTTGAGTTCCAAGTTGGTGATTGGGTCGACTTGAAGGTGTCTCCAATAAAATATATGCTCCGACTTGGTAAGAAAGGGAAATTGAATCCTAGATATGTTGGACCTAATAAGGTGGTGAGAAGAGTGGGGAAAGTGGCATATGAGTTAGGTCCACCTAACAAGTTAAAAATTTAATTCATCTGATATTCCATGCATCGATGTTGAGGAAATTCATAAGTGACCCAAATTTCGTAGTTCCTTTGCATGACATTAATATTGAAAAGGATTTGACTTATGAAGAGGTACTGGTTGAAATTCTAGACTGGCTAGCAAAAAAGCTAAGGAACAAGGATGTTGCATCCATCAAAGTATTTTGGATAAACCAATAAGTTGAGGGTTCTACATGGGAAGCAGAAGCAGAATGATGGAGCGTTATCTACATCTATTCAACTCTACTCAAGTATAAGGTAATAAGAAATTCTTCTTAAACATCAAATTCCATGCATTTTAGTTTCTCATGATATACACATTTATTTTGAAGTTTATGGATTGTTTAGAGACATGTTTTAAGTATGAAATTTGAAATTTTTAAGAAATGTTGTTTAACTTACATTATTTTATGCATACTGAGTTATTACTTGCTACTTTAATCTTTAGAGATTGCTTTTAAGTACATTCGGGGACAAATGTTCCCAAGAGGAGATATTGTAATGAACCCTAGTTTAGAAGCCTTGAGTATAGAGAAGTTGTCCTGAAAAATGACCTTAAGTCTAGTTTACAAGGTGACTTTGGCTCATACATGGACATACAACCCGTAGGTTCCATTCTTAAATATAGAACTTCAGTAAGGAGAAGGTTTCAAAGTGTGGGGTAAACCATAGACCAAGTGATAGCCTATAGAATGTTATATGGAATGTAGGTAGGATTGTGAGTGAGACTATTAGATATTAAGGAAATTTGGAGTTTTCTCAAATGAGACCTATGTGTTATAAGATGGCTTGTAAACTAGGATACGAACCGTGAGGTTCTTCGTGGAATAAAGCTAAGGATAAGGTGAAAAATAGATAAGTGTGGAAAGTCTCTACAAGTCCAACCACAACACGTAAGAGATTATATGGCCCATAACATTGCTTCATATCTTGGGTCTAGAAAAGTTGGTTTTCAAGAATTTCAAATGTGTTATCAGACGAGAGGGACTTACAGCCCATAGATAAGCTTACCGCCTGTGATCGGGGTTTCATAGGTTAAATCTAATTATCTTAATGAGGGGTACTTCTGTCATTTTAGTCCTTTCTAATCCTGAATTAAATCATTTTGTGGACAGGAAAGGGCCCTATAATAGCCTTTAATCATTACGAAGTCCCCATCCTCGTCACTTTTGCAACTTTAAAAAAATCTTCTAAGGCAAAAAGGTTCTCAGAACAAGTTAAGGAAAGGTTAGGTTCCAAGGTTTATTCCCTAAAGGCTTCAATTTCATTTCTTTCTAGTTTTCCCAAGGTATGTAAGTTGATTTATGGGTACTCTTCCACTCATAAAGTTTCTTATCAAGTATTTTATTTTTACTTTAAATTCTTCAAGTTAATGTGCATCCTTATGATGATTTCATGATGTTTATGTTACTAAATGTTATTTATGAAGTTTGACAACTATTATGCTCTGTGTGTGTGTGTGTATATATACATATACATATACATACTTGACTAATGATGATGATTCCATGATGTTTTCGATGTGATTATGACTTATGTAATTTATGATTGTTCCATGATAATGCCTAACCACTTAGTTTTCAAGTAAAGCTTTCTATGATTTATGATTAGGATTAGGGCATTATTGAAGAACTTCAAAGCTAAGTCTATCAAAGCTATAAATATGATGATAATTGTCTAAAATGTTATTAATAGTTCCCCAAGATGAAAGAACAATCCTCACTTTGTGGTTCCTGAGTTTCGAGTTACTCTTATTGATTGTTAGTTACGATTCTATGAATATGTTTTAAAGATTTTGTGGGATGACTTTGCATTGAGAGGACTAGAGATTGGGATTCTGATGTCACCCAAGCTACACCTCCTTTTTTAAGGTTAAAGCGATAATTGTCAAGATATATAACCTAACCTAGTTTAGGGTTAAATTCCATAGGGAATACGGTAGACTAAGAGTATTTTCAAGCTAATCGAGTGAATTAACCCACTTATCTCTAGAAAAAGGGGGAGGGGGTTTTTAATTTACAGAAAGTAAACCTAAACTAGAACAAGTGTTGTAAAATCGGTGATAAGAGTAACTATAGTATTATGTTCCCCATGATTCCCTAACTTACTATTATTAGATAACCGTAATCTTTTCTAGTGTGTTGCATACAGAATGGTAAGTTAGTTTACCAAACCCTTTGATCCAGTAAAGAGATAATTTTACTACTTGATTTAATCTATCCCCGCAGTGTGACATTACTAACTCTTATGGATTGTCCCAATACGACCTTTCCTTGATCCAGTTTGGTTGATTGGACGAGAAAAAATCAATTGAATCATGTCAATTAATCTTTTTTCCTGTGACAACTAGGTGAGTTCTACTGTTGGATATCATTAAAAAGCATTTAAAATGAAATGAAGAGAATTAATTAGTATATGCATAGATTGTCCAAGAATTACGAATTATATGATTTTACCTTGTTAGTTCTTCATGGTTCCCACAACCTTAGTTGTCGATTTAGCTATGCATAATCATTGTAGTGCAAGAATCATGATATGGAATAACATGGTTAAGAACTTACGAAGATGAGTTTAAGAATAAAAAATCTCAAACACTTCACAAGAAATCACAAAGTATTGATTAAAATCACAAAGTTATGTTCTAAGTGTTTCTATGCACTTCTCTTCTTCTTTCTAGTTGTTCTCCTTCGTTCCCTCCTCAAAATAAACTAAAAAATTTATTTATAATAACGAAAATATAAGTCCAAAAAAATAGAAAAACTAGATTCGACAGGTAATATAGACAGGGTTATGGGTCGAACTAAGTTATACGGCCTGTACTGGGGCTTCATAATCTTCATTCTTCAAAACTGGGCAGCACTTCTACGAGACTTTTCTATGAGCTGTATTCAAACTAACATCTCATATAAGGTTTCATCTGATGACTTTTAGGAAAATCCCAAAAGCTGATCCTCAAAGCATGAAACCTCATCCATGACTCGTACAAAATTCCACAGCTCGTCTAATAGCCATGGATGCAACTTTAAAAAATAGTCTCTTCGGTGTATCTCAACTACTAGACCCACTCTATAACTCATGGAAGTTTCCAGAGCCCATAGAGTGCTTCGTATATCAGCAAAAATATAGCAACTGCAACACCAAGTCCATAATCTTGCCAAATCCTATAATCTTGAAAAGCAAACATAAAAACACATCAAAACCACTAACATTACTTTGAGAACACACAAAATTTCAAGTTTTAATCATCAAAAGTGTTGTATTTTGATAGTCCATTTTCTTTTTATAAGGGCTAAAATCACTAGTACATCAATACCCTCAACATAAAATTATTGCTTGTCCTTAAGAAATGGACTCAATCTATAGAAGAAAGATAGTAACACACAGATCTCAATCTAATGTCACACATAACCTAAAAATCAAGAATATATACCAATGAAACTCATTAATGCATACCAGATAGCTATCAAACAAACCAATGCAGATCAATACATGTGATTGTGCAACTACGACGAGCAAGGTAACCATAAATAAGCAACAATCACAGAAATAGCCTAAAATCAACAATGCAATGTAGGTGCCCACACAAAAAGAAGTATCATATCCCACACATAAAAATATTTTCAAATTCAATGCTTAGGACTAAACAAAGCCACTCACACTCACAATAGATATTCATATATCATGCTCAATATCATATAGTTTCCCCTATACTCATAACTATGACCTTCCACTACTTGGACTAGAATTATTGTAGGACTTTCTTGGCTTGTAACATAGGCTCTGGGGCTTAGGCATGATGTTTTGGGAACATAGTGACTAATAGCCCTCCTTATTACTGCGTTATTCAATACTTTTGTCCTACCTACACTGTCATTTTTCAACTCATTCTCCCTTTCTCTTATTTCAGGTTTTTCTGAGTGGCTTACTCTCTTTTTAGCTCATTCCTTCTATTTTCAGATCATTTTCTATTTAGCTCATTATTTAGGCATTTATTCATTTTTCTTGTACCCATAACATATTTTTCTACCTTTTTCCTATATCATTAGCTTCCACCCCATTTTATGTGATTACCTTGCACCAACCACCCTCAACTTAGGTTTTTGGCCTTAGTCGAGATGCACAAGATCCAATATGAACTAGCGTCACTTTTAGTAGCCACCCTCAACTTAAGATTTTTGCCTCAATCAAGGTACACAATATTCAAGGAAGGATTAGGGCCAATTTTAGGATTTTTACATTCAGCAAGGCTAGGTAACTTAAGTTGTTACAAAGAGAAGAGTACATGCAAGGCTCAAATATTAGGATCAAGGGATATATTACACATTTGGTTTGTCATTTAGGTTAAGTTGACTAATATGACCAATGGCCTAAGATCCTTTCCTAACCAACTAACCTACAATCTGAGTCAGAGTAATAGAGCAAGTTTTGAATTAAAGCACAATAGAATGATTAAGCAAAGAAAACTCTCACACAAATGCATGGCACTAATTGCACTATCAATACAAACTTTGAAATCATGTTTTTCATCACAATTAAGTCTCACTTATCAAAATAAGCACTGCCAATCAATCAATGTTGTATGGTTGTTATCAAGACTAACTAACAAAATTTTGATGGATATCATTTTTCACATAAACACTGACATATGCCATAGACTTTAGTACTACATGCTACTAATACTATCCACACATCCTAAACATGTCAGTTCGACAGAAAATAAATGTCCTTAGGGAAAGAGCACATGTAAGAAAACCCCTCAGACTCAAAATTTGGGATAGTTATAGGCCATAGTTACTCATACTTCACTAAGGCGTATAACTACCCACACCCTATTGAAAAGTGTTTGCACTATCTTCAATACACAAGATATGATAGAATCTTTTATGGAGTAAAAAAACATACTTGGGTGCCTAAGCGCTAGTCTATGGCTGAGTTTGACCACCCTCAACCTGTCTGGTGGTCTTCTCAATAGTGGCAGCATGTCCGGAAGATCCAACACCCCTCATCCTCTCCATCTCGCATATTTGCCAGGCCTCCTAATCCTAAATAGAGCATAGTCATGCAAGCTCAAACTGCTCTTCCTTTGTCGTCCCTGCCTCTTACATTGTGGCATATGGATTATCAATATTGGGATGGTTCCCAAGGGAAGGGAGTAATATATCCTTAGGGGCGAATAAGTTAGTAATCACATCAGTGGGATCAGCCAATGGAAGCACAATCGGTGCTACTATTACTGCCCTCATCTTAGAGTGAAGATGCTAGATCTCCATCAGAATAGTTATCAAATCTGTAGAAAATGCTGAGTTGAGGCTCTACTCTTCTCGCCTCTCAAATGCATCAATGTGATTGTGTACTGGTGTGATTCTCTCCAAAATAATAGCCATACAGTGTATCTATATCTATGCCCCAACATCTGTGATGGTCTGGTAAACCAAGGATGAATCTACAATAGCAACTGAGTCAATTGGGACTCAGTGTGTGCCTAGCTTTGTGCCAGGGCCTGAATAAATGCCATTGACATGTATATCATGCCAACAGGTGTTGACTGCATGAGCACAACATCTGGTATAGTAGTGTTAGTAGTGGGCCCCCTTTTTTATATCAATGTTGGTTGATAGAAGGCCCTCAGTAGTGGGAGAAATAATGGTAAAAGAAAATGGAGGCCTAGACGGTGGCACTGCGGCGAACATCTCTAGCATCTTTATTGAAGGGTGCGGTGATCACCTGAGTGACACTTAATTCTCATTAGCCTTTATCAGGTTAGCATCCATTATCCTCTGAACCTCGATTAGAGAGTCCAAGTGATAAAGGATCTCCACTCCTACCACTATACAGAGTTGGTATATTAAGCAAGAGAAAGACATGGAGGTGGACCTCTTCATAGCCGCCTCATCAATCTGCTCCGCAATCAGGTGAGCCCAATCTATGTCATAACCACCCAAGATGCTATCAACCAATATCGTGCAGTCGAACATCATGTTTCTTTGGGCCTATTTTGAGCTAGTTGAATGGTTGGAATCAAAATCTTGTGTTTTAAAAGTTGAAAATATAAGTTTTGGACTTTTTTGAAAATTTAAGATGTTGAAAAAATAAATTTTTAGGTCATTCTGAGTTTTGAGTGTCGAATTAGAGATCTGTCTATTCCATTAGCTCTATAATGTTGACATTGAACTATAGGAAATTGCAAAACTGAATTCAGAGTTAAAATGAGGTTTTTAGGTCCAAAGTTGTGATTTTAGTCATTTTCAAAACTAAAATTTGAATTTGGTAAACATTTAGGGATCGAAAGCTCAGATAGGCATTCTGATAGTTCTAGTAGTTTCGAATGTGAAACTAACGCTAGAAATGGTCTCGTCATAATTTTTATAGTTGCCGAGGAAAGTTTTGTTATTTTAAGTCTTAAACTAGTTTATTTGACTTGCATTGATAAATGTGTCATGGAGATCTCGGAAGTAAATTTTGATTATTTCGTTGAGTCCTAATTGCCCTTTTTGGTGTTGATATATGTTTAGTTTGTAGGGTTTCGAAAAAAGCCCGGGGGTCCGTTTTGAGATTTTGCATTTACTGGTGTAAAGCATCTAGTGCAGCCCCATTTTATTCTCCATATTCACGGAGGTATAATTTGCTTTCTTCTCAACATTCATGGATAATTGTCCATGATCATTGAGTATATTTTATCTGAGTCAATTTTAAAGACGTAAAATCACCACTTCTACTCCATTTTCAATATTTCAAGCTTTGAGAGGTGATTTTTGAAGAGAGTTTTTGGAGAAATCTTTTGGGTAAGTGTTTCTAACATTGTTTTGATTAATTTTTATGGTTTTTATCTTAATTTTATCTTGAATTTCATGGTGTTGAATGTCCAATATTTGAGATTTTTTGTCTATGATCTTGAAACTTGAAATGATGATTTCTCTTTGGATTTGAACTCGATGTCAGTGGGATTTTCACCCACAAACTTTAGTTTTTGTGTAGAACCTGATTTTGAAGTCAATTTTCAAATTTGGAAACCTTAAATTTTTTTCCTAATTTTGATCAATTTATCCCTATGCCTAATATATGTCAACATGGGTATCAAAATGCACCTCTTGGTGCGTAGTATCTGATATTGATCATGATTGGTCAGTTTGAGGATTACGCTTGAGTTAATTCAAAGCTTGTCTGAGTGGTGTTTTGGCATTGAGGTAGGTTCGACTAATCTTTTTTGGACTGAATTTAAGTTATTGGACATGTTCGTGTGATAATTATAAGATTTAGATTTATTTATGAGTCAATAGCATGATATGATATAATTTTATGGAAAGGTGATACCAGTAACATCGAAAATTTAGTAAATGGCAGTCCTATAATAACCTAAGATAAATAGAGAATCGAGATAGTTTTGGATATTATTATGATAATATGGTACTTGAGATGTTTTGGAATATATTGTGATAATATGAAACTTGCGAGACTATTTGGGGAGTTAAGAGATAAATTGAAGATATTTTTTATGTATTAGAGGCTTATGAGACTATCTTAAGGACTTGTGGAGTTCGACTTCTTTGACAGTTGAATTATAGATGATAGGGTGATGATGAGAGACTTGTAGATGGTATTGCTGTATTACTTGATATACTAGACCTAGCCTTTATGAGGTTATGGCATTGTATCCAATTATCACTATATATCTTACTACACAACTTATACTTGTGTTACTGTATTGGTATGCACATATTTTATACTCTATTATTGTATTGGTATGCACATATCCTATATTGACTAGTTGCATTGATATATATATATCTTATACTATATTGTTGCATTGGTATGCACATAATTTAATACTTGTATTGTGACATTGACATATATATTTCATAATTATAATGTGGCATTGACACGCATATATTTTATATTATATCTACTCTATTTGAAGCCTGCAGTGCCTCGAGACACTTCCTCTTGAGGCTTGCGACACTTCAAGGTATTTTATCTTAAGGCCTTTGACGTCTTGAGATATTTCAGAACATGACCTGGGATGCCCCCAGATTTTATCGTGTAGCTTCCGCTTGATAGATGTGTACAGCGGTCCCACGATAGTCGTGATCTTACCTCACACATACCTGCGATTGTATTAGCATTGCATCTTTGAATTAGTTCACTTAATGTATTTTTCATTATTCATGATTTTACTGTATTATGTACTAACCATTTTGATGGAGATGATACGATTCTTCGTTATTATATTCTTGTTCGATTTCTCTTACCCAATCAGTTGAATTTACTGGGTATATTCTAGTATACGCCTCCTACTTTGTTTCCTCCCTGCAGATCGTGCACAGGGTTCAGGACAGGATAGTTGATCATTCCATCTGAGTATTATCGACAACATCCATATCTCAGTGAAGCTCAGATTTCAAGTCACCATGGATCTTTGGGTTCTTTTTTATTTTTTTATCTCTCAGACTATGTATCAGATATTATGAGACAACATTGTATTTTCTTTGAGATAGTTGTATTCACCTTTTAGGACAGTTTTAGATGCTCTTGTACTTATGACTCTATATTTTGAGATATTTCTTATGTCATTTGAGTTTGTTTTGGCTTTATATATCTTTCTTTAGTTACGATCTATTGTGGGTCGTAACAACTTGTCATATAAGGACATTCCGATTTAGATTCTTGATCATCTACTTTGCAAATTAAAGACAAAGAAGCCACACCAGTTAAAGTTTTAAGGAGGAACAAGTTTGTTTAAGAGGCTACATGGAAGCCAAAGAAGACATGAAGCTAAATACCCATATTTATTCGTTCCTTCTAGTGTTAATGTTGAAGGTAATGCTCTTATTTACCATTTAGACTCCATTTTTATTCGTGTTAAATGTTTAATTTTGTATTATTTTTGTGCCTTGTGTTTTTTCTAAGCTTGGCCATCATTCGAGGATGAATGATGTCAAGGAGAAGATATTGCAACACCTCCCAGCTCTACTGTTAGAATCCTAATCTTCCATCATAAGTATATAAGCTCAAATTGTATGATTCATACTAGCCCTTATGTGATAAGAGTCACTCCTATATGCGGGAAATGTATTGAAAGTATTAGAGTCATAAGAGATCCTAGTACATAGTAGAGTTCAACATCTTCCTATTACCCAAGCTTTTACATTATGTTATGCAAGAGTTAATTTTAAAGGATCATATCTCTCAGTATATAAAAAATCAAGAAGCACATGATCTATCAAATTAAATGTTCATGAGTCTTTTTTTCAATTCTACCAAATTTGTCTTATTTGGAGTTCAACATAAAAAGTTATGACTATTTTATCATAGACTACTAGAACAAAGTTTTTAAGTGACAGTTAAAATATATATATCAATATATTTAATTTATAATTTTTAATGATTTGCAAATTAAAGGGATATTAATTGTGGTTCAAAAATAAGATCATTCAACAGCGAAAAGAGTTTACACCATACAAATATATGTTTTCTGTAAAAGACACATGTTATATATTTATTGATTAGCGAGTAAAAGAGTTTACATTGCTTAACTACGAGTGAAGTTATGAGATAAGTACATTAAATGATTTTTGACAGTCATAACCCGAAGCTTGAACTCTTATAAATAGATTTAAGTGACGTTAGTCAACTTTCATCCACATCTGCTCTAACCATAAAAGTAATTGTAACATAAATTGTCTTAGATATGTCCAAAGACTTTGAAGTGTGATAATTTAATAATTATTTTCAG